>JBBPRP010000326.1:0-16798 GCA_038093135.1 Leccinum longicurvipes
TATTAGCCCCCGCGCCTTCTGTATCACATCGACCACATTTGCTTGCTCTGCCGGTGATGATCCTGCCTCCACCGATGGTGAAACCTTGGCCAGCTGCAATGCGAAAAGCCCTGCTCGGTACGCGAACGCGTAACCTTCTGCTGCTGAGACCTCCATCACTCCTTCCAGTAATTTGGTTGCTTCCACCATGTCGAGCTCCGACCCTCGCCTTTGGAAGCGGGCAAGTAGGGCAAGACCAAGTTCCAGTGCTGTTGTACAATGATCAGGATGATTATTGCTCCGAAGTCGTAGAGCATTCTGATACAATTTGATTGGTGCATCTAGGTCAATGTATCGATTGTTGGCTTGGCAGTTGATGAACATTGCATTAGCCAAATTAAATAGAACGGCTGAGCGATTAGGGTGATCTATGGGACAAATCTCTTGAACACGCTCGAAAGTCTGAATGGCTGCGTCCAGATCCATTTGGTCCTGCCGCTGGCGGTAACGCAGAAGAGCACGATGTCCCTCATCAGTAAGATGTTCCAACGCGTTCATTTCGCGTGGCTCCGGTAGCTATTGCCATAAGTTCAGAAAATGGCTATGGCGTCACGAACAGTCTGCTTACGTCGAGTTTGGGACGGGGTTCATTCGCACCACAAATGCGTCGCTCAGTGATGATCCTAAGGGAAGAACACAACGATAAAATATCACCCTCCTGCGCAATAGGGTCGATGGCTACGAGATGTTAAGGAGGGTGTTCAACGGACAAAGGAGTTGCTTACGCTGAAGCGGTTCATTTGGACGATGGAACATCTCTCCTATGGTAATCTTAAATTGACGGAGCAATTCTCCGTTTCCTAGCCTCGGTCCAAGCTCGAACGATGCGTAGACACTAAACAAAATGGAAGATGATTGATTTGATGGCCTTGGAAGCTATTCAATGAGAGCAGCAAAGATTTGGAAAAGGATGACGCACAAGAGGATCTCTTCAGCCCATTCTATGTCACCCTTCTGTGTCGATACGGGTTTGTTTGATGTCTGTAATATCTTTCCGTCGACTTCTACAATAACATGGAAGCCTGCTGGCATCCGACGGAGGCCGCACGCAATATTCGTGGCGTGTATGACTGAACAGGTGTTTGTGATGTTTCCGGGATGCCAGCTCGAAATTGCTACGCACGTGTTACGAAGATATGCTCGCATTCGTTGGTAGACAATGAATGCGAATCCGAGTCGCGCAATCTCTTTTGTCCTTGAGGTGGTGGTCGGAGGGGAAAAGCCGGGTTAGAGAATTGGTTGTGTCGATCCATGCAGATGAGTGGGAGGTAAAGTCTGAGAGCTCGGTGGAATGCAATCATTGTGGGCAAGTTCTGAGTGACGGGCGTTTTGCAGCAGTGGGTTCATAAAGGCAGCCAGTTCAGACTTGCAGTGCACATTGGCATTCCTGATAGAACGAGCAAGGTCCACGGCAAGAACTCACTGCAAACGCGTGGGTTAAATTCGGACTCAGTCACACAGGAGCCATCCACGAACAAGATGGGCATTCACTTGATCTGAAATTATTTGCCTCCCTAGTACTACCACCCTTGATCACGCCGTCGGCGACGTCAATGAGTGCGAACCCCCAAAACGCGAAATCGAAGTCGTTCTCTCTCTTCGTGTGACCACGCAGAGGCAAAGGTCGGTGGCAGACGGTGGCTCGCTGTCGGTCGTGTGAGCGGCGACGCGAGCAAACGTTGAACACATCGGGTGACCTGGTGATGGACGACGGGCGGCTAAGAGTGTGCACAGCATTAATGGGGTAGTGGTAACCTGGGTCGTTGCCATCGACCCGCCGGGGGTTCGATTCCCCCTTAATGCAAGTTCTGCTTATTTTTCTTCTTTATATTTTCGAGCACATTCTTCACGGCCCCGGCCTACTTACCTCGGAAGAGATTATGTGGTCGATCACAACGGGTCGTTACACCTCTACTCGTCCAAAGACTCAAAGAAGTTGTCGGCACGATGATCAGCAAGCTGAGTACATGAAACATGAAAGCGTCTTGTGTCGTGATTTGCATTCTACTGTCTGCGAAGGGTTACGAATAGAACTTTCTGTTCTCATTCGGACCAAACAAATCTCTCCTGATCTCGGGTAACATCTACTCCAGTATCAGTAACTATGACTTGTCGCTTGGCAAAGCTGCTTACTCTGTCTTCCAGCAATCTCAGGCGCTCATCCAAGGTATTATCGATCGTGATTCGCTTGCTACCGTTTACGAGTTTAACTCCCCCGGGACTAAGGGGAGCCTAAATCTTTGTCGACAGAGCAATACGAAACCAAAACATACCTTTCGTTGCTCAATATTCCTTGAATATCAAAGGCTACCCGACGATCACTCAACTGAGTATACGTCTCTGCAGCAGCCTCTGCGGCCTTGTGCGCCAGCTGGACATCCTTTTCGCGTACGATCACCGTTACATTGGGCTCCATGAGTTGAAGGAAGCCTTGAACGATGGCTCCCTCGAGGAACTTCTCATACCGACCCTCGTCCTCGGAAAATGTCACGATCTGCGAACGTGCGACTGCGAACAATTCCTGGAGCTGCTCCTCCCTGCGATGAAGCAGCCTCAAACGCGACTTGTTCGTCAGATTGGACTGAGCACTAGGATGTTTGAGTCAGCACATATCATGACGGCGAAGACGCGCGTTGGATTATGCGTACATCTTTTGCGCAACCTCGGTACCCTTGTGCTTCTTTTCATACTGCGCGTCGATGGCTTGTTGTTCTTGCTTGACGAGTTTAGCCTAATGGACGAGCACAACTGTAAGCATGAGGTCGCCAGCACTCGGACGACGACACACCTTTTCGATGGCAAACTCTTCATCTGCCTTGACCTTGATCTCGCGAGCCTTCTCCAGGGCTTCCTGCTTGATGAAAGCGACCTGGATGTCGATCGTCTTGAGCAACGGGTCGACGAGATATCAGCAGGACAAACCATCTTGTTCATCTCGCTCAACACTTCCTCATCGTTGAGAGGTCTCGCAGCCATTGTGGTGAATGCTTGAGCTAGACAGTGGTACGTAGTTGGTCGAAATCAAGGAGTGGTGGCACGTGCGGTGTGGATGTGCATGTGACCGGCAATCAACGGACGAGGGACCGAACTGCCGTGTATGTACATTATTGTGAGACTCCTCGGCTCATCCTCACGACCTTCACCTCGCTCACGTTCGACCGAAACTCGCGTCTTACAGGCTCTCGCGGGTTCCGGGAGGCGTTGTAGAGCATATTCATCGCTTCATTGAAACATTATTCTGCCTCCCAATCTCGCTACGAAATATGGATGCACCAATTATGCTTCTCGGTGGACACCTTCTCACCTGTGCTATCTTTCTATACCGGCTCGTGTCGGGTCATCTGTCCTACCCCATCCAGTTTCTGTTCAGACGGCTCTACTGTCTTGTAGCTGCCTCGACGTGTGTACCTCTCATACTTCCTCCGAGTTTCCCTTCCTCCGGAAATTTGCTCTGGTACACGACACCCGGCACAATATGGGCACAAGAGTTCCTTCCTGTCGGGAATGGTTATTTGGCTGGTACGCCTTAATTTATGCGACCTATGTTGTTGCTCGGTACATATGTCCACAGCGATGCTCCCTGGTGGCACTCTACAAGAGTCAACTCAACTTAATATTGAATCTCTCTGGTCAGGCGGACCATTTCAAGATCCGGTGTGCTATCCTGCGTTGCTATTCGAAATGTTTAACCCGTGCTCATGATCGTTCTCGCCTCAGTCGTACAACGGTGGTAACAGTCTTCCCTCCCAGCATGCGCAACTCGTTCAAGATATGCAGAGCATTCGCCAAGCTATCTTCTCTAGCTCATCCGGCACGATCGATGGCACGCTCAAATTTTCCATACACATACGCGATCGAAATTAATACTTGGCACAGATATCGAGGAGATCATGGCAGATGCTGGCGCCTACGGTAAGCAGCGGTGACCATCTTTGGAACCAATTCTCACTCTCACGCTACGGTATCTTTCGCTACTATTATTCGGCCACGCCACCTACAGGTTCATATGCCGGTGCAGGCTATTTGCTGGCGACCTTCGACGCCTTCGGTGCAGTGACGAATTACGCGAGGTGGTTAGACCTTGACGAAGCCGTTGCACGAACCACGTGGTCACAGGGTGGAGCAACCTTTACCCGGTATGTTGGACGCTCTGAAGAGAGAGTAATTGATTGACTCAGGAGTCACAGAGAGACATTTTGCTCGCATCCCACTCGCGCATGCGTGCAATACCTGAACTCCACTAGTACACTCGGGCTCCCACCACTCACCTATGCATTCTCCGTTGACGCTGAGATCGGACTTCCGACTCCCAACGTCACCTGTCTTGGCCACTCGACTCTCAGTATCCGGGGTTATGTGGACAGACCTGGAATGCTCTATGGGATCCTTGCTCGAGTGGTGGCACCGGGCGGCGACGTGGCATGTTCTGCGGTCCCCGGATCAAGTCATCCCAACGCCACGCTCAGCGTACATGGTGCCTCCGAAGTTTGGATTACTTGGGTTGGCGACACCAACTACGATATGGCATCCGGCGATGCTTCTTTCAATTATTCTTTTCAGGGTCCAGATCCTCACGACAATCTCGTTGCCCTTCTGTCTTCCTCAAGTCTCAAATATACCAATTACAAATCTATTCTCGAGGAACACGTCACCGACTACCAGTCAATCATGGAACCATTCTCACTTTCACTCGGCCAGATACCTGACCTCAACACACCTACAGACCAGATCGTTGCATCATACCAGACGAACGTTGGAAACACATACCTGGAATGGTTGGCATTCAATTTTGGAAGGTATTTATCAACCAGTAGCGCTAGAGGGGCCCTACCGGCAAACTTGCAGGGCAAATGGGCTGACGGGGCGACGAGCGCGTGGTCTGCGGGTGAGTGTTCACCCCTTATCCCGGACTAGACAGTATTTGCGACGATGAATCTGCGAAACAGACTATCGTAAGTACATTCATTCATGTTTTACTAACCGATATGCTCAACTTTATCTCTAGACGCGAATATCAATGTCCAAATGAACTATTGGTTCGCTGAGATGACCAACATGAACGTTGTTGTTCCCCTGTTTGACTACATCGAGGTATGCTGCCGGCTTCCATGAAAGAATTGTTGTAATCGATGGGTTTAGTATACCTGGGCTCCGCGCGGGGCCTACACGGCTTGGGTTCTGTACAACATTACCACTGGCTGGGTAACTCATAGCGAGGTCAGTTTTTCCTCCAGATTTGTTGTTATGCACGCGTTCATACTGTCGTAGATGAATGTATGCCACCATAACTTCTTGAGCTCTTTGATTTCCTCATGTTCCATAGATTTTTGGTCACACTGGGATGAAAAGCGGGAATTCAGCTCAGTGGGCCGATTATCCGGGTACGTCGTTCGTTCTGAGTTAACGTACCGGGTTTACAAACTCATCACATTGTAGAATCGAATGCTTGGATGGTACGTTTTCAGGCACCGCTGTGTATTAGCAAGTAGTGTACCCACGCATCGCAGATGCTCCATGCTTGGGATCACTTTGACTACACTAACGATGTCGAATGGTGGAAGTCTCAAGGATATCCACTTCTAAAGGTTGTGATGCTTGTCTTCTTGGAGATGAAAGTTGACGATAGGCCACCTGTAGGCTGTTGCAAGTTTCCACCTTGAAAAGCTTATCGATGATTTATACTTCAATGACTCCACTCTGGTCACAGCACCCTGCAACTCTCCTGAGCAAATGCCGATCACGTTTGGTACGTCCACTGTAGATAAATACCGTACATTGCATCGAGTGACAGGGATCTAGGATGTGCTCATGCTCAGCAACTTATTTGGCAGCTTTTCAACGCTGTTGAGAAAGGATACGCGGCCGCTGGCGACACAGACGCCGCATTCTTGAATTGTATGTCTCGCTTGTACCTAGATAGTTTTTTTTTCTGACGGAACCTTTAGCTGTGATATCCAAGCGTAGTCAAATGGACAAGGGCCTTCGTATTGGACGGTTGGGCCAATTACAAGGTCGATCACTTTCAATCACTCTCACTAGACTACGCTAATCGTGAAATCTCCTCAGAATGGAAAGTGGATATAGATTCCTCAGCAGATACCCATCGCCACCTGAGTCACCTAATAGGGGTAAGTACGTAGTCTTGTTCTGTGTTGCCCGACTCAAAAGATGTTAGTTATACCCAGGTTATGCTATTGCATCATACGATCCTGCTTTGCAAGGTGGTTTGACCGTCAATGGGACATTCCTTAGTTATACCAAAGAGCAGCTTCTCGCCGCCGCCGAAACAAGCTTATTTCACAGAGGTAACGGCACTGGCCCAGACGGCGATGCAGGCTGGGAAAAGGTCTGGAGAGCCGCAAGTTGGGCGCAACTCGGAAATGAAGACCAGTTCTATAAGGAACTTACTGTACGTGTGCGATTTGTTATCACTTTGGCTTCCTGACGATCTTCGCGTTAGTACGCTATCGAGAGGAATTTCGCCCCGAACCTATTTGATATTTATACTCCTGGATCTGACGTATTCCAAATTGACGCCAACTTTGGATACTCGGCCGCGGTTTTGGTTAGTCGCCGGACGCTAGCGCAAAATATATTTCAGACTGATACTATCTCAAATCTAGAACGGTCTTTTGCAGGCTCCAGACGTGGCCAGCATGGACACTCCACTCCAGGTGACACTCTTGCCGGCATTGCCCGCCAATTGGAATACTGGATCAATCAAAGGCGCGCGAATCCGTGGCGGGATTACTCTGGACTTTGCTTGGAGCGATGGAAAGCTAACCTCTGCAGTGTTCGCCGTTGATGATAACGTTGCTGGGCGAGAGCGAGAAGTCGTTGTAAATTATGCCGGTGAGGTCATAGGACGGTTCGTGAGCAACGGGGGAACAGTCGTGATTCTAGGGTGAATTTATGAGGCATAACCCTAATCTGTAACGCCGTATATATAGCATGTAACCTGTGGCGAAATGTATCCAAAGTTCTGAGTTATGACTTTTCACTGGATTCGAGTCTAATTGCGCCAGCCAATCGCTTTTACTATCGCATTAATGGGGTAGTGGTAACCTGGGTCGTTGCCATCGACCCGCCGGGGGTTCGATTCCCCCTTAATGCATTTTGGCTTCTTCCCTTTTTTTACTATTTTAGATTGTAGTTCCTCTCCTGTATCTCATCAAAACTCGTGCTTCGGGAGTAGCAAGACGCGACGAGATGAGTACCCCACTACCACCTGGAATCCTCGAGGCATTGCAGATCGCCCCGGGAACGACTGCTCCAGAAAGCCGAACGTACCAAGAATCGTTGCTGGATCTCACTCTTCCTCACCAATCTGATGACGGCGTCTTAACGAACAAGTATGATCTCCTTTGTCCACGGGGCTGTCGCAGCGTAATTCTGAAGCGTGGCGCGGGTCAACTGGTCGAGCGATCTGGGATCGAAGTACGTCGTTGACTCGACCGATATTGCTACTCATCGTCAAACGCGTGTTATTAGATGGATTCTCCAGGTCATCCCGTCGATCCCGTACTAGATCCGCTTCCGGCGCCGCCTGCGACGGTCTCGTGGTGGCTCGTCACGCCGTCCCCGATGGAGTTTGAGAACGTTGGGTTTTCTCGACCCGTGCCGGCGCCGCGTGCATTGGCGGGCGACGTGACGTCAGGTAATTTGGAGATTCCCTTCCCTTCCCCCACCTCCTGGTCTGATCCACGTGTGTGACGTTGGCCCTTGCTTCCTCTGATAGCCTCGTCGAAACCGATCAAGTTCCTCATCTGCGCCGATTGCGACGTCGGCCCGCTTGGGTGGTGCAAGGAAGGCGGAAAGGAGTTTTGGTTGGCGTGCTCGCGAGTCAGGTATGCAGTGCCGAGTCGGAGCTGAGGTTCATTGCAAGGACTTTGGGAATAGTAGGAATCGATGCACGATCGTGATCATTCGGTCTTGTACGCGATAACGGTGCATAGATGGATTTACTAGGCTACACAAGTATGTAGGATTCCATAGAGATAGCGCAAGGCGATATATATATGACAAACATGGCTGCGGCAACACCATTAGGCTCGTATCCCTAATTCGAAACAATGTAAGATGCCGGAAAGTGGGGACTCTTGTCCGATACAACGATGTGCAGAGCTCGTGGGATAGAAAGCGCGTACGTCAAACTGGACTGCCTTCCGAAAGAAAGGAGGATTTCTCATCGTTGTCCTCGCTTCCACGACTCTTCCAGACCTTCGTCTCCTTATCGCGCCACTCTGGATACTTCTTGAAGACGCACCAAGCGTCATCGATAAGGTCTTTTAGGAGCTTTAAGTCGTCCACCGTGAAGTGCGAGTATTCATTCTGATCTGCCGGATCCTTACTGGGCGTGGCTTGGATGGTTGGAGTGTAGAGGCTCGATGATTCTAGGCCAAAGTTCCAGAAGTGATCCAGCTCCTCCGACACCTTTCTCCTCCAGTATTTCCAAACCGGCGTGTCGTTGGGGATAATACTGCTCAGGACAGCTTCGGGTTTGCACTTGAGCGGATTTGCGTGGCCATGTCCTAGGAGTAAACAGACAAAGACTGCCATTTGAGTCCTCGTTCCCAGTTTGCGCTTCTCCATCTGCTCTAGACAGCCCAGGGCCTCAAAGAGGAGACCCCCATGGATCTTTTTCCTCCCATGTGACGCAACGAACAGATGGTACACCCCCGACGCGACAAAGGAGACAAGGAACAAGATCTGGCCGAATAAGGTGCCGCGCGGTAAGAGGAGGAGCTGCACCAAGAACTGCGTCATCAAGAGGAGAGAGCTCACTCCGATCGAGTGGTGCTTCTCATGCGGCATTATCCCGCATGAATAATCGAGTTCGAACTCTCCTTTCGTGATGATGTTCACGTCTGCCTCCTCTCCCTTCAAGACGATGATACTTCCTTCCTTCGTAAGCATCATTCCATCACCGGGTGGCGAACCTACGGACGGGACCGGAACACGAATCCAGAGTTTGGCCCCCCCGAGGACCACGGACGAGACGCCACTGCAGACAATACCGACAAGGATGAGAGATGCACAGATAGGATCGTGGCCGAACAGACACAAGATGCAAGCCGCTATGCTGACCAACGATGGCACGATAGCCAAGAGCGCAATAGAAGGGTTGCCGTTCGGAGGTATGGGGATGGTTGCAAGTGAGGCATGCGGGGCGATGCTAGTGTTTGTCTTAGTCCCCGCAAGTCTGTCGTTCTGTTTTGGGGGCAGTGAAATAACCGTGACTGCGCCGGAGCTGCCAGTCTTTCTCCCTTCAGAGCGGTCCTTCTTAGTGAGAGGGAGCTCTGTGCCAGGGAGATCCTTGCAGGCATCTGCAATCAAATGACCCAGATATTTGGTTGTCACTTTGGTCCCAGAGTACGAGCCGCTGTAATCAGGGCCAGACTCGCCATCGAGGTTGAAAGTGGTTGCGGGGGGTAGGTTTGGTCCAGGGAAAAGGCTGTCCCAGAAACGAGAATTAGCCATCTGGCCGAATCTTTTTGCAACAGTGATGGTCCCCGGATAGTTGTACCATCCCGCCCATCTCCGGCCAACGTGTAGGTGGATAGTCTCGAGAGCGTCGACGGCATTATCACCCCCGAGCATCCCCACGACACCGCCCGTGTCGAGCTTGTAAGTGGATTTGTTGGTGGTTTGGATGATTTGGTCAAGAGAGGACATGGCAATGGGGTAACAGCGTCTCTCGGTGCTTGCTCTTGCGCTAGGTCCTGCTTTATATCTGTGTGCGTTCCATTCTGTCGCCAGGAGGAACCGCTGCGTCACAGGGTCAGGCATGCAGCTCGCCTCATTCTTCCGTCCTGGAAAATGGACTATGGGCGCCTTCGGGTTCTTCTGTGACAAAGGGTGATGCATGTAGGCTCCTTCAACGACGAACTCCGCACCGTTGAATAACCATTCCAATAATTTACTTGTAATCCAACAGGCTTACAAGATCACTCTGCCTCGTCTCCGTCAGCCATTCTCTAGAGTTCCAGGTTTGCTGGTTGTTGGAGACGTATGTTGGTCGCTGCTCAAGCGCTTATTTAGGCTTCTGTGAAACATGTTTCCATGATGCAGACTGCACACTTTAATGGATTAATTCAAATACCTTCTGCCCAACGAACTCGTGTTGGAAACGCCCATAGCCCATTCATTATTGGATCTGTGCCATTTAGTCGCTTCCGGTGGCGATCATAATCAGGAGCTAGTGTACCCGTCCTCGTGTACGGTCAGTGAACTTGTGCACATGGCACTGCGGAGGTCTGTGATAGTTGTACAATAGTAAGCGCACTGTATCGCTTCATTTATCAGCTGCATCATATGTGGATTGTGGAGTGATAGTCCCTGTCAATTGCATTATCAAAAGAAGTACTCGGTACCTATCAATCAGATTTCGTACCGTTGATGCCAATTGCTGTTGTGTGCAAACATCGGCATTACAGGATGCAGCAAGAGGACAGTCAACGTAGCGCTGAATGTATAGCGCCAAAACTTCACGTGTGTCGTCGTTGGAATCAAGCTCGACTATGGACCCTTGGAACTAGGGATCGTGAATAGGAGTTGCGGGTAAGTGATATGATCTTTTACGCCTGTCATGTGGTGAACAGGCTCAGGCTGGAATTCTCTCATTGGTACGCAGTGATGGCACAGATGTTACCCTGGAACGATCAATATTGTCGCAATTTTACGTTGGAGAATAAACATACCACGCCATGCAATAGTTCATGAGGTGTGCCAGGGTAAAGGGAAACCTGCATGTGGGCGTTATCTGAGTTGTGAAACGTTACAACATCAAGACCCAGAATCCACATTTGAATTTTTCGTCGGAGCCGTGGCCAAACGGCCTCCAAAGCTTCCGCATGGTTGGCCTAAACGTAGGCACGGAAAACTATAATGTAGTTGGTACTTGTGGGCCGGTTGTCCAGCAACACTCGCCAACGATAGAATTCAGAGCTAGCTGTAAATCACGTCAGAAGCTTGTTGGGGATACAAAATCATGTGGTTGAAATTCAAACTGTGGCTGCCGAGCCTGCGAACTTGTAGCCCAGGGTAAGTTGTGACACAGGTTTTGAGGCAACTTCAGTACACTTCACCTCGTCTGTTTCTGCGTTGGTTGTTGACGGACGACAAAGCAAGAATTTCCAGTCGATTCTGCTCGTAGGCTGGTCGTTTCTGACCTGGAGCGCTTATCGAACCCGCTCGCCAACGCAACACAGCACGCGTCCTTCTTTTCTTCCTAATCCTATCACTTTTTTTTCCCTATCGATTCCTCCTATTTCATACTACCACACTATACCCTAGTTTTCAAAAAGGTACCTTTGCAACTTCCAGCAAATCTTTCATTTCGATCCAACCCCCCACTCGGCCCTGTTATGTCCGCCCCCACGACTTCAACTTCCTCCTCATTGGCTGGCCCCAGCGGCCAAAACCCCCATCCCATGCTCGAAAACAACGAGGAGAAGAACAGCGTGGTCATTAAAGTCGGAATGGTTGGGGATTCACAGATAGGCAAGACCAGTCTCATGGTCAAATATGTGGAGGGCAGTTTCGATGAAGATTATATCCAGACGCTGGGTTCGTGTTTCGGCTCATCCATCCCGTTCCTTTCTTAACATCGTATCGCCAGGCGTTAATTTCATGGAGAAGACAATAAGCGTACGACGAACAACAATCACGTTCTCCATCTGGGACCTTGGAGGGCAGCGAGAATTCGTGAACATGCTACCGCTTGTTTGCAACGATGCGGTTGCCATCCTCTTCATGTTCGACCTTTCCCGGAAGTCGACGCTGAACTCGGTGAAAGAGTGGTATCGGCAGGCACGAGGGTTCAACAAGGTGGGTCGATGAGTGCACTACCCTCCTGTATTCGGTCACGCGATGACCTGTCAGCGAGGGCACCCAATACCGAGCGTTGTTGCGGAGGAAGCTAACATGTCCTTTCGCAGACCGCAATCCCATTCTTAATTGGGACGAAATTTGACACGTTTGCAACCTTCCCGCGGGATGAACAGGAGGAGATTACCAAACAGGTCTGCTTATACGTTGATTCATTCGGATCCATCCACCGATGAGTTCGCAGGCGAAGCGATTTGCGCGGGCAATGCACGCATCGCTAATCTTCTGTTCAACATCCGCATCGATCAATGTCCAAAAGATCTTCAAGATAGTGCTTGCGAAAGCATTTGATTTGAAATGCGTAATTCCGGAGATCGAAGGTGTTGGAGAACCGGTTCTTATTTATGTGGATGTGTAACATTGTGGATAGAATGTTGGTTTACACGAAGAGAAGACGGGGGTGTGCCATCTGAGCGAACGGTCGGCAAGTCTACCAAGGTGACGTTGCATCGAACTCGAGGATGACCCTTTTAGCTGAATACGTGATTAGGAGGAAGGGACGCGACGTTGGGGTCCCTGTTATACCACCTCCGACGTTCAGATCGAAGAGTCTCTTGCAACCCTCTCTTATTCACCACTGCTGCTATCTATCTTCACCAGTATCCGCATTGCTCAATCAGCTCTGTTTTTTCTTCTGGACCCCTTTTGTCGTGTTTACTTGCTTTTGCATTGCCGTCCTTGCTCGTCCCCGCAAACCTGCCGCCCTTATCCTTGATCGCATATTCCCAAACTGACACCGTCCTCTACACTCGTTTAAGCCTTCTTCCTGGCGGGCGTCTTGTATTTGTTGCTATGCTCGATATTACACCCCAACCATGTCTTAATGCTTTCATATGGTAATCGCGTTATTTAAACCGTCGAGAGGGGTGCGGGCCATCGGAACTTCGCGTCCCTGAACGCTGAGCTTCGTGGCAGGTGCTCGGATGTACGCGACTTCGTTCCGAGTAAGTCGATCTTTATGCCTCGACGACCACCTCGTGCTTTGATCCTGACGACCCAACACCCGCTGCAACCTATCTCCGAGCCCTCCCTGGCTTTACCGTTGCTCGTGTCGTGGCTTATCGGTCGCTGAGTCGCTGATTTCCTCCCTTCCGAGGTGGATTCGTCTCTCCTTTCACAGTAAACAGGGAAATGCTAGGAGCCGAGGACAGCCTCTCTGGTCCGCTTCGGTGGTCCTTACAAAAAGGCCCTCTGCGCACTGGCTTTGCTCGCGCTCTCTTTCCCTGCTTGCAATGCTTTTCTTCTGCATTTCAGTGCTGACGCTGATATCTACCCTGGCATCATCGTATGCTGCATCCGTACCGACTTCACAGGACAGCGCGTTCAACGTCACCCAGCGTCGCGACTCCGCTTCATACGTCCAAGCAGCGTACTTTACGAATTGGTATAGTCTTTCTGCAATCTCTGTCGACCCTCTGACTTTGTCACTCTCGTCTGCAGGGGCATATATGCGGCCAACTTTCGTACGTGTCAGTTCCTCGTCGCTGCTGTCATGACTTATCTGTCGCAGAGCCGACCGACATCGATCCGACCCAGCTGACGCACATCCTATATGCGTTCGCCGATGTGTCGCCTGGCACTGGAGAGATATTCCTTACCGACAGCTGGGCCGATGAAGAGGTATGCCCGTCACTACTCATCTTTGGGGTGAGACGTCTGAAAGTCGCTGAAGAAACACTTCCCCGGCGACTCTTGGGACGAACCAGGGAACAACCTCTATGGCTGTTTGAAACAGGTGACATCTGTCGTTTTCATGATCTTGTCCCGCCGCTGACCGGTCGCCTGCAGCTCTACTTGCTGAAGTTGTCCCATCGGTATACGTCTCACGCTTTCTCAATTACTGATTCTCACTCACTTGTTGCCAAAAAGACACCTCAAAGTTTTGTTATCCGTTGGCGGCTGGACGTATTCCCGGGATGGGGATTTTTCGTTCCTCGTGGACAGCGGTCTCCGTGCTAACTTCGCCGCGAGTGCGGTTCAGTTGATTAAAGACTATGGATTCGACGGAATGTGAGTCCCTTCTCTCACCTGCCCTTTTCGATGCCTAACACGAGTGCATATAGAGACATAGACTTTGAGTATCCAGCAAACGAGGCTCAGGGTCAAGGCTTTCTGGATCTCATGAGATCCCTGCGAGATGCATTTGATCAGCTTGCGATCGCAAACGGAGACGATACACCTTATGAATTGACGGTAAGCCCGGACATTATCTAAGCGACTCGGATCACGACGAGATTTCTAGGCGGCAGTGGCAGCAGGATCCCAGAATTACGCATATTACCCAGTCGAGGAGTTGGACCAGGCTATCACTTACTGGAATTTGATGGTGCGAGTGGATCTTGTTTTCTTTGTGTTGCCTCAGACTCACTTTTTCTTACAAGGCGTATGATTATGCTGGACCTTGGTTGTCATTCGTATGTGTCCTGTTTTGTATGTATCAGTTCCTCAAACTGCTCATTCAAGGCCGACAACCAAGCAAATCTTTTCGGTGGATTGAGGACGGGTGTGAGCACAGATGCCGCTATCAACCATTATCTCTCTTCCGGTGCGACTTCCCGCAAGATTGTAATGGGTATTATCTTTTTTCCCCTTTTCCCTGAAAGGACCGACGTATTCATGGAGGTCTATAGGAGTACCACTCTATGGGCGTCCCTTTGAGAATACAGACGGGATAGGGCAGCCATACAATGGGGTGAACTAGGGTGAAAATTCCAGTTCGCTCTACACGTATTGATATCCCATCTAGGTTGGCCCTGGGACGTTCGAAACTGGTGTCTACTTTTATAAGTACCTCCCTCTACCGGGTGCGGAGGTGTTCGAAGACCTAGTGGACGTCGCGAGCTACTCCTACAACCCGGTCACGATGGAGCTGGTTTCGTACGATGTTCCAGACATCGTGAGGATCAAGGCCGAGTATGTCATCTCCAATTCGCTCGGAGGATGTATGTTCTGGGAGGTGCGTTGCATGCGGCAACGTGATCGTCCATCGTTGCCTAATGGTGTTGCTAGCTTTCATGCGACAAGTCGGGCTCGGAATCGCTCGTTTGGACCGCCGGAGTGACGTTTAGTCAGCTGGATCAGACACCGGTGAGTCGAGTGGTCGTATGAGGATGCGTACCTACTCACCACCGCTCTTGCAGAACCACATCCAGTAGGTCCCCGTTGTCAAACGAACTTGATGGCATCGACTGACTCAACGCGCACGTATGCTCTCTCTAGCTATCCAGGCAGCAAATGGGACAATATCCGGAACAACATGGGCACTGGGTCAACGGCCCCGCCAAGCCCAGCCACTACATCGACGGTCGCATCCCCGACTACAGCAATAACGGCTAGTACAACTACGACTTCTCCTTCGACACAGGCGACGAAGACATCGACGTCAACCTCCGCGCCTGCGCCCACGTCCACGTCCCCGTACTCTTGTATGTGTGCGGACGTAGCGCAATGGAACACCAGGGTACGTTCCGTTCACCCGCTACAACTTGCCCTCCGTTTGAACCGTTCTGACATGTCGATGCTCAGGCTGTTTATATTGGAGGCAACGAGGCGGTTTACGGTAAGCGCGTTCTGCTTTGCCCTCCGGGCTCACTGCCTGATTTTTTTAATCTTTCAGCTGGCCATCTCTGGACTGCGAAATGGTGGACCGAGAACGACGTCCCTGGGGGTGCAGGTAAGTCGCTAACGTGCTTCCTTAAACATTGCTTCGTGGTGACCCATCATCCTACGTCTTATCAGCCGGCGTGTGGGTGGATGACGGGTCGTGCGACTGATCGATCGAGGCAAGATATCAACGTTCAGCGCAGGCGACGCTCTCGATCGCGCGAAGAGCGAGTTTTCTTTTTCTTTTTACCATCCACGTCAAAGGGGCGTGTCCGGATTCGTTGTACGGTAGACAGAGTGAGCTGGTAGACTGCAACGGGGTACGATGTAGACCCGAAAGCATAATACATATATCGCATCGACAGTTCAGCGTTATACATGAATGGGGCTTTGGGGTGTTGGGTTTGTCGACTAAAGAGTATCTATATGCTCGCCCAGCCCTTGTTGAACGCGCGAATGATCTCCTCCATGGGTACTGCGATGCAAATGAATGATTTGCGATGATCATGCTCATCCGATGTCGATAACCCACAAGAGTAGTCGAGGCGGTGGGCAATGCAGTCGAGGCCCAGCCGCTCAAGAGACACTTGTACATATGCCTTCGATGATGCTGGGAAGGGACGGAGTGATGATCGAAGGTGTCGGGCTCGCTGATGTCTTGACTGTTGACACACCCGTTTTATTGGGACAGTGTACCAAAGAACAGGTTGGTAGTGATCATCATCATACCGAGTCGCAACCCGAGTCTACTTACCATACAAGGTAAGTTCCAAAGATCCAGTTGAAAGTCCGATTGGGGGAGTGAGCTCCGAGGAGCCGGAACGAAATAAAGGCAGGATGTGGCGGGTGGGTGTGCTGAAACGGGCTCGGACGAGCAATACAGGGCGGTGGACGAGCGACGTGGAGGTGGCAAGAGAGGAAGCAGTGCTTCTCGCTTGTGTCGCTTGTCCGAAGGGTCGGAGATTATTTTGTTGACTAACTTGTTCCATTCGCCTAGTATTCAGGTGTCCCGATTGAGATGATCGGATGTACCAGCTGGCACGAGGAGCAGGAAGTGCTTCGACTCGTGCTATAGTGCGCTGGGCATAGGACAGGTATGGTAGAGATGGCAGACGGTACTTGAAGGGTACGTGAACAGCCATTGAATCACGGACTCGGATGGGATACGGAGGAGAATGAGTCTTCAAATAACTCTTCGGTAAGGCGCCTACTACTCGCTTCCGATAATACATAAACGACACCGACGACCTCCGAGTCCGTGCGTTCT
>JBBPRP010000327.1:0-16786 GCA_038093135.1 Leccinum longicurvipes
TCCCATCACTGCACAGCAATCGAAATAAGAAAAAAAAAAAGAAACCAGTCGAACGTGGAGGCGCCAGTTTGCCTCATGCCCGAACTTCTTTGCACCTATCCTTCACTAGAGGAGAGGCCTCAACACGACGCACGAACTGCAACTGCCGGTGACCGGTCGCATCGCTGAAAACTGAGCACAGCACAGATAGGATCCCGAACAATCTATCCGATAGAAGCCGTCCGACTACCCGTTTCGTGATCATCCGATTTTACACAGTCTGATGCCCAGCCAGCTGGAATACTTTCACCGAGTTGATAACGTTACAGACTTGTAAAGAAAAGAAAACGAATGTGTTGGCCAGGACCCGTGAGTGTGGATGCGATAATGGTGTCGAATCGAACGCTTCCCAGGCTTATCTCCCGCAACATTTCAGCGATCAGCACATAGTTATGGCGCATCGCTATCGACCCGTTCCACTAATGACGCGATCAGCGGGTACATTCATACTTCATAACTTCTTTGAAATGCGTTTAGCGCTTTCGGGGTAGTGGGGGGTGGGGAGGGCGTCTTCTCTTCGACTCTCATTTTCGTTTTCGTCGGTGTAGCGGCGTAGTACACAGCGACACGATGAACGGCCCAGTGAAATCGTTATCGCATCCTCTACCGAGAGGCTCCACCATGATTCTCAAAATCTGCATCTTATTGAATCGTTGCCGCAATCTCTACGATATCAAGGATCGAATAAGGCATATGGATACATAAGTACTGGTGTACTATCAAACACTGATAGTTAAGAAGAAAAAAAAAAGAACAATGACGTGTGCATTTCGCTTCAGATCGACCGAAGCAGCATATCAGTCGACCATGACCATCATCGGGCGCTTCAAGATCAAACATTGAACGGCAACGCAGAACGTCTTGGGAACCTCGACAAATCTGAACTTGAACCTTGAACCTTGATAACCTCAAATGTAAATTGCAATCGGCTCTAGTCGATCTAGTCGATCGCATGGAGAATCGGGGTGCAAGGGAGCAGGGACAAGCGAAAAGGGAAAGAGGACACGCGAAAGGCAAGGAGGAACAGATAAGGGTGGAGCGTTCATGAGCCCCACGTCGCGATTGTGATTGAGATGGGCGATATTGAGCCCAGAAGAGAGCATAGTTCATATGCACAATTGGGTACATTGTTCGTCGCCAGAGTCTCGTTCTCCGGCGTGCCCTGATTTAGAACTGAGGAAAAAAAATCGATGACGTATACGTACTATGTACGTCTCGGACCGAAACGTGATAACAGTCCGAGTCTCAAGTCGCCCCCCCCACTCAACCGCGACGATGATTGAACCTTGAGTTTGAAGCAAATTTGAATATTGATGGTTGAATGATCTTCGAGGACAGTGATTTATCGGTGAACGCCTGAGCTTGTGGCGAGCCCAATCTGAGCGAATTTGCCGTCGCTCCGAGTCGGCCGGGAGCATTGGTAACAGCGAAAGCTGATGACTCGGAGAATATGCGACGGTAACGCGGCAGCGCATGTAGCCATCGATCGTGGGCGAACTCGGACTGTCGTTACTAGGTCCGGCACTCCAGGTAGTCGGCTCTACTAATCGGCACGGAGCCAATCGTATGGAGAACCAGAGCGCAGGGACAGGGACAAAGACAGGGATCTGAGGAACCGCACGTACGAGAAACCGTAGACAGATGATCAATGGCAGACGCTTGGAATAACAGTCAGTCATGTCAAAGGCTTGGATAGGCAACGATTGATGGATGTAAAGCGGGAGTATCCACCAACGCCGGCCGGCCGATACTAGCCATATGATTTTCATCACCAACCGCTGACTGGAGCCAGTGACTGGCATCCATGCGTGGGGCGCGTGTGCGTTGGGTTGGGTTCTGGCAACTCCCTGATTGGAAAAACAAGGCGCAGTCATAAAGTTCCGTTCCATTCCGATGTTTACGATAAACCAATCAGGTTTCCCGATGCGGGGAATGAAGACCGTCCGCGATTGCGCGAGCGTGCGTGCAGAGTGGGACAGCCGATGCAACGTAGGGAAGTATGCGGCTGCCCGTGATATGGCGGACTCATGGTCACGGTAATGCAAATAGAGAGGGTATCGTGGACGAAGTCCTACACCTGTTTTCCTATAACAGGACTTTTGAAGCTGTAAAGGGCGAGGAAGTAAAAATATCACAAACCTCATTGGCGCTTAGCGAAAGCAGAACAGATTCTTCCGGAGGATCAGCACCCGTGATATCTGAGATTCTTGAGATAATGGCATTCCGTTTCCGAACCACGTTCGACTCCGATGGACCGGAGACTGCTCGAATCAAGCAAACGGATCGCGCAACCAGCCCATCCTAGCTTGAAAGCCTGGAAGCGTTTTTATCATTATTGCACCCTCGATTCTACATGACATGCCTTTTTCTTCTTCGTCGACTGGTTGAGCTTTGCCCGCTAGAATAATGATGTCGAATTTACACACGTGTGGGTTGTAGTCGAGAGTGGAGGAAACGCTAGTCCGAACGAATGATGCAATCAGTTGGGAGTAGTTCGGATTTGGTATACGAGTGCTGCGCACTGCTTCTACAAGGCTGGAGTAATCTTCCTTTAACAGCGGTGACGGCCGGTGACGACACGAGACCTCCAACATTGTTTGCGTTGTGCGTGTTTCAAGTTCACCGTCCAGCGCTGTCGTCTTTTTTCTCTCTCCTTCTCCTTCCATTTCTGCATAGCTGTCGGTTGCCAAGACCATGGCGTTGGAATGAATCGCGTGCATATCCTCGCTTCCGCTACAGTAACAAAGAAAAAGCATTGGCTGCCAGGAAATCCTGGAGGTGTAGAAACGGTAAACGCCACAAATTGGCAGGTACTGCTGTCTGTTTTCGATGTTTGGGTTGGTCGTCTTCAGAACACGATTACCTTGGAAGAACGGGAAGCACATTTTTCTCTTCTCTTTCCTTTTCGCTTGAATTCGCATTCGGGGCTGTGCAATAGAGCGCACGGCCTCGTCGATTGGCGAGATATGCAGAACAAAGAGCTTGAAAATCCGTCCTGCGGCGTCGCGGTGATCGTCGAAAATAGATTCTCTCAGAGGCTCCACACGCCTGTTCTAATCGCTTCGAATAAACCATTTTGAAGAGGCGAGAGAGTAGTCTAGGTAGGACTCCACGACGCCACGAGCAAGTTGGTGAGCCGTGCCATGAAACGAGATGCGGCAACTGGACGGTGGCGCCGAAGGTGGCAAAGTCTTCTCGATTTGGATTACGTTTACACCAAAACACCCACGAACTTGAGAAAAAAAAGAAACCTGGACACCCCTCATAGTATGCGCAGCAAGCGCCGAGGCTAAGGTGCTCGTTGAAAGAACAATCAAATGGGGTGATACCATCGATCTCTCTATCACATGAATGGCAACATATGCCGGTTAGCTGGTTTTTGGTCCAAAATATCTAACTCATACTGCAGGTCAAGCTACGCACCAACGGCTTCACTTGCTTCCTTTCCTTACAGTGTTGATCTTTCATCTTGACGACAGCCTGCTGGTAGCCTGGAGGACTCGACCTTGCCTTCGTAGATCGCTAACCACCGATAAGCAAGGCCTGTAGACGACCAAAGTCCTCGGACTAGTCCGGCGCGGGGACCATTCTATCCGGGGAGGAACCTGTAGACCGGTACATGAACGTATGAGCCCTCGTATGACCGTCCCCCTCGTTAGGGAAACTTCCAGGACATGCCCGTCTAGACTGGCTGTGCGAGCTTCATATGTTGCCACCGTGTAGAAGTTCCGAACGATAACACCCAAATTGATCACCCTCTCATTTCGTCAAGACGTCAAGATGGCTTCAAGGGCCCATCGTGAGCCAGACCTGCACGGATGCACATACACCCGACGAGTAAGGTGGTCACAAGATATCGTTGATCAGGCACTCGATTTGGTAGGTTCTAACTTGGTCTGGACGATGCTCCTTCGGGCATCCCCACCCCTCAATCCCCCGATACCGATTCGCAGATTCTCTCACGAGCGCCACTAGCGATACTGACCAAGGGTGGTAGGGGCCTTTCCCGCCGCATGGGGATCTGATGCGTATGTCATCCACCAGGTTGGTGGTCCTCAATATCGGAATTGTACCGTTTTTAATCGTGTCCTTCTTCCGCCCCTCATATCAATGGGGGTACCTGTTCGTATCTCTGAAATCGTCCCCAAGCTATCGCAATTAACGTCAGAAGGGGGGGCCTAGCATCGCATTCGGGACATCCACCATTCCGAGATCATACACCACCCTTTCCCGGAATTGGATTAACACGTATATTTTATTTTATTTTATTCCCCCGTCTCGTCTTGTGGTCCATCTTCGTGCTTCAGAGTGTCCTTACTTATACCCTCCGGGTTTCAGCCGGACATGTCGCCAGTCGCGCTCCCCCCTTAATTCACTCCTGCTTGCCAGTCTCCTGGAAGCGTCCACTTGTCTTTACCATATTTGTCGTACCCTGACACTCTCTCCCGGGTTTCAATATGGCCATGGACTATGATGCGTACGATGCCTTGCTGCATCACATCTTCAAGAGAGTAAGCACCCATTTGCGTCCACGTTACTTGTCGTTCTGCAGCGCGACTCACATTCGTTGGCAGACCCAGGGTGATGCATGGTTCAAACCTTCGGAAGAAAATATCTCTGCCGGGGTCTGCGTGCGCGTCGAACCGGGCCACTTCCGCGTGTTCCCGTACGAGAACCCTTATCTGGCGCCGTTCGAGGCAGCGATTCGCGCTCTGAATCCCGTCGTCGCAGTCAAAGTACGCAGCGCTGCAGTCCATGCTGCGTTAGCTACCGTGTACGTCGGGTTTCGTCATTGTCTATCCTCTTCCCCTTTAGGGTTGTGGATGCGCACAGAATTCGAGGTGCTCACCTCCCTCCCTCTCTCTGTAGATCAGAGGCTGCGAACGCGATTTACGTCGATCACAACACTCGCATCCAAATCCTTGATTCGATGACTGCATTGCCAACGGCAGAAAAGGAACAGTGCGGAGCGTTTATTGTACGTAGACCCTTTCAATCCTTTGCCCCCTGTTTCGTTTCCCGTCGCAACGGGTCCGTCGTCATGGAAAGGAATGTTCTCACGTTATTTCATTTCGCTTAGCGCGACGAACGGGTCCTCGTCCTTTGGTCCGACGACCTGGATAGCATCATTCCGTTATGCAGGGACTTCGAGGCAAGGTTGATCAAACTCGTCTGGCGTGCGCGAGGCACTATCTCCGCAGCTCCGTCTGAACTGTCATCGACCCCTGGCGCCTCTGACGACAACTTGCCCGAGAAGGAAAAGGAAGAGGCGTCTGATGGTGTCGCTGTGGTCCAGCGTGATGCTGCCGGGGGCCGAGGCGGGGACTCCAAGTCCGAGTCGCCGCCTTCGTTGTGGAAGATCTTCAGCTGGCGCTCGACACGTCCGGACCATGTAAAGGACTTGGAGCGAGCGACCGCCAAGCAGCGTCAGACGCGGCTTTTGGCCCCGTTCTACAATGGACTGGGGTGTGCTTTGGCTATCTGTACGTGGTCTCACGCGTTCCTGATCTTTGGGGTATTCGGCTGACACGACCTTGCTCAGTCTTCATCGGGGCCGGAGTCAGCATGCTCTTGCAAGAGTCGATCCTGGACGGGGAGTGGATTCGGTTCGCCCTTCTGGTCACTACGCCTTTCACTTTCTGCATTTCCATCGTAAGTGCGTCGACGTCGCTCGACGCACGTTTGCACTCATCGTTCCCCCTTTCCAGTTTTTCTGTAATCAGATCATCACCAATGTTTCCATGATGTGGGTTTGGCTGTCTCCTGTGCCCCAAGCATGTTTCTGACACCCTTGTTCGCTCATAGCCTTGGGCCCGTTTCGCAATTTTATGAAAACTCTCGTTACTATTCAGCTATGAAACCGGAAGCGAACAAGGAAGTGGACTCGAATCTGCCGCACATCACTATCCAGATGCCTGTCTACAAGGAGAGTTTGGAGCAAACGATGTCAGTGTTTCAATTGTTCATCACGTCGATCGTTCGCCCATACAGACCCTTGATTGCTTTTCAAGTGCGCCTTCCGTGTTTACTCTCAAGAAGGCCATGCAAACGTACGCACGCCAAGGCGGAACTTCGGCCATCTTCATCCACGACGACGGTCTCCAGCTGATATCGGAGAAGGATCGAGAAGCGCGTATCACGTTTTATGCGGATCACAACATCGGCTGGGTCGCTCGACCTGCTCACGAGTCGTCTCCAGGCGGATTCAAACGCGCCGGGCGCTTCAAGAAGGCGTCCAACTTAAACTACGGTCTCGCGCTCAGCTTGAAGCTAGAGAAGCATCTCAAAACGCTCCAGGACATGGAAGAGCGCGAAGAGTTGAACGGCACTGTTAGCGCCGACGACGTTCCGCTGGAGGAGCGCGCGTTGCACATGGCATGCGACGAAGTGTTTGCTGAGAGTGACGGAAAATGGAAACCATGGGCTTCGAATGGGAGGTCGATCCGGATTGGGGAGATCATCCTCATCGTGGACGCGGACACGGTCGTCCCTGAAGACTGCCTACGTGATGCTGCACGGGAACTTGCGGAGAGCCCCGAGGTCGCGATCATTCAACACGAGTCAGGTATGTGTGTCATCCGGTGATCGTTCCTTGCCCGGGGCAAGAGGAAACTTCTCAGGGTGCTTACTCCCCATTTAGATGTTATGCAGGTCGCTCATCACTACTTTGAGAACGGGATCACGCACTTTACAAGACGCATCAACAAGTGCATTTCGCTCGGATGTGCCAACGGAGAGGTGGCTCCATTCGTCGGACACAATGCGTTCCTTCGATGGTCGGCACTACAGGACGCCGCGTTTGTCGACCCCGCGGACGGGAAGAAGAAAATATGGTCGGAGTCAAATGTGTCCGAAGATTTTGATATGGCCCTGAGACTTCAGGTCCGTCCTTCTATGTTCTAGGCACTTTTGTGGCAGGGCTCATCTCCCGGGTTAACAGTTGAGACGCTACATCATTCGATGGGCCAGTTACTCCGAGGGCGGCTTCAAGGAGGGCGTTTCTCTCACGGTGGATGATGAATTGAACAGATGGCAAAAGTATTCATACGGTGGGTTTTCCCCCAGTATCATACGCCCAGCCGGACTCCTGATGGATCGGATGTTGATATGGCTCGGTCGTTGGCAGGCTGCAGTGAACTGATCTTCAATCCATTGATCGACTGGTGGCGCCTGGGTCCGATCAACAAGCAGTTGCGGATATTCGTGTGGTCTGATGCACCCGTCCACTACAAACTCAGTATGATGGCCTGTGCGTGATTCTTCTCCGTTTGTTGTCGTACCTTGGCTCATATGGCGTTGGCGTTTGCATCAGATATGTTTTCTTATTGTAAGTGTTGCTGATGTCCCATTCTAACGTCGACGAGCCCACATTTCATTTCGACAGATGGAATCGCCGCATCAGCGGGGCTATCTATTCTGAACTATTTCCTTCTCGGGTTTGGATTCCAGACGGACGGTTACTACCTTCACAGCTTTGAGGTATTCTTGGCCATCCTTGCCGTGTTCCCTGGATCGGGCAACCTGGGATACATCATGCTCGAATATCGACTGGGTCACCACAATCTTATGGCGTCGATCATCGAGACGCTGAAATGGATACCGTTCTTGTCAGTCCGGTTCATTCTCTCCTCGCCCACCCTTTCCTGACACCCATCTCTCATCAACGATGACAGCTTCTTCTTCTTCGGTGGTCTGAGCATCCATCTGACCGTAGCCCTCCTTGCACATATGTTTTCGTACAACATCACGTGGGGCGCGACCAAGAAAGAGGTGGAGCGGTCGAATTTCTTCATCGAGGTTCCACGAATCTTGAAGCGGTTTTGGCTCGCATTTGCGATCTCGTTTGCGTGTTTCGCGGTGATAGTGATCTTCAGCACTGATCTCGTCACGGAGGACTGGATAGTCCCGGGCACGGATTGGGCGGTGATATTCCCGCTCGCGCTCGTTGCGGGGTGTCATGTGTTGTTCCCGGTGAGTTTGCGTGATGCTTTACGCTCTTCTATTCTTTTTACTTGATCGACGATGATGACTGACGAATGTCCCCCCTTTTCGATAGATCATTCTTAACCCATGGTTAATGATTTTCTCATACTGATATGATTCCGTGAGGAAATGTTCATAGATCTGTTTTTGTAAACGGACAATGGAGGCTCGTTTGTTTTCTCTCTTTCTCCATCACCGTCTCTTTGTCCCTTTCACTCTCTTGGTTCCATAGTGTTTATTGATCTTTATTTTATTCACTGGGAAAACGATGACATAGTAATTTAGTACCAGCCGGGAGGTGTGGAGACTGGGGAAGCGTCTCTATGTGCGTATCCATCGTGGAGCATGTTTGTGGAGTTATAGATCCAAATAGAACGTCGTCGGCACGCGATGTCAATTGTGCATTATTGGACAATACTATCTATTCCACATCTTTTTTTCCAGCTTGTCTGTCTCTTTCTGGATCGATTGCTGCGAGTTACTCGGCGGATGATGGATCGCTCAGAGCTGTATATGTAACATGAACCCAAGTCACCACAAGTCTGGTCTCGCCAATCCATGTCACCTCGTCCATGTATTCAGTAATCCGGATTGGAACCTATCAGCCCTGGGTTTAACTTGAAGTAGTCTAGAAGTTCAAGTAACGGCAACGTCGATTGTTCCGGATGATAGGCGGTTGCACAATAATTAAAACTAAGACGGGGTAGTAGCGATATGATGGCTCCGAGGAAAACGACGTCAAGTTCACTGAGACCGCTACGATCGATCGCCTGTCGGTCCTGTCACTCCTGTGGTTAGCTTAAGTTCGTTTGGAAGGGTCTCGGCGGAGTATACTGCTTTGATTGGCGTGATGATGGTGACGATGACATAGAGTGAGTCCCTCCTCCGGTACCGTGACAACTAGAACGGGCATAATGGAGGGTTGACACAGCCTCGGGGACGACTAACCACATACAGCCTGAGTCACATATATATGATGTGTATGTATCTGTATAAAGCTACTTCGTACCAAGCCGAGTATGGTATAGTCTCTGCCATCCGGGTAGGCATGATGATGTGCATATAGTTATTAATACAATTAACGGCTATCAGGGCCTCTCGAGTCTAAGTCACATAGTACGCGATGCAACCGTGGCATTGATGTGGCGCCCCACTAGGGATTGTAGATGTGTGGTCCACGGTCGCAAAGCCGACTGTGGCCCTGATATGATGCGTCCTCTTCATAATCTCGGCGGAGACTAGTGCTCCTTGTTGAGGTTCTCAGTGACTCTATAACAGAGGTACAAATGCGCAACGTTCTCTAGCAGACTCGAGCTAGTGCTGCGCCTGAACTAGGCGAAGGGGTAACACTTTCAATGAGAAACTGCCTGGAAGCTTTGTTGACGTTGCATGCGTGTACGGTAGGGTCCGACGGCCTTATTCCTGATTGGTGTGATGATGATTGCATAAGTCAGTTAGAAGACATGACATAGCGGGGAGTTGGCTAACGTTACCGCCATGACCGTACGACAACGGGATCGTTCAGGTCCGAGTCGCACACAGCCTTCAGGCCAACTTGAACGACTATGTAATAATGTATGTAGCAACTTGCCAACACTAGTGGTATGGCAGGTGTGCATCGCGACGATTGGTGCCGACGCACAATGATCAATGGACCCTATTCAATTCTATTGTCGGTGTAGACATGGCAACATGACGCGCCTCCCAGATTCAGGAGAATGGAGCCTCGAAAGGTGAAACCCAATCCACTCGGACGCGCGATGAATGGATAAAATCCCTGAGAGTATTATTCTCGGTTTAGTCTAATGTCAATGACGCCCTTGCCGTTGGACAGTTTGACGCGCGACTCCTGTCAGAGAACGAGATCAACTTGACAAAAAAAACGATAGATAAAGGGGGGAGGGGGGAAGCTGGGCGCTGCGCACCGGGGAAGTGGCTACCGTGGTGTATGTTCCAGGCCCGCTCTGCGTATCCTGGTTAAGTTTCTTTGAGCGCCCGACAGCGAAGGGGTCCAGACCGTCGCTGATGGTCGGGGGGTGTCGACTTTGTTTTTAGTAAATATAAGAAATATGCCTTCATAAATCAGTAGTTCATGTTCCGTTCCCACCCCGCGGTGACCGGTGACCTGTCTCGTCGATCGACATGCGCCGGTAAGCTGCAAAGTGAAGCGCGTTGCACAGCCACTAACTTTGCCCCGGAAAAACGCGCCAGTCAGCGCACGATCGTTTAGTTGAAATAGGCTAAAGTCAAGACTCAAGACGTCAAACCCCCAAGGAACATCTTAACATCCTCTCCATTGGATCGGATATTTTCGATATGGTGATAATAAGTGATGGTGACCCCCACCCAAAAAAGTACAACAAGATCCTCATGTTTTTTTTTTCTTCACACGGTTGTGATCCTCGGCTCGTTCCCACTTCAAACTTGTAAGTCGGTTGAAGGTTCTGCCATTATTTCCGTCATTTCAGGTCCGACTCTCGGAGCATGGATTATGATTCCGTCATGAACCCGAGTAATATGCAGATAGATTCCGTTAACCTTTCCTTGAACGTCCTAGCAAAGTATCATACCACAACTTTCTATTGGATGGTGATTCTTAACAAAAAGCCAAGACACCTCTTGCTCGATGTGCAGATCTCATCAATGTGGCACCCATGCGCTCAACCTATGCCATCTTGGCGATAAGAATAATGTACCTTCGTTTCGTTAGCACGTTGCACGGAGTCTGTGCAGGCTGGTTCTCCTCCTGTGCCTTTCTTGTCAATGCGTTATATGCTGATGATCCTGATATGATCTCCCGTTCCATAACCCCGAAATGAATTTTGCATCGCGATCAGTTCTACTGGACCGTGCCTGCGCGCCAGCCCTAGGATTTCCGATACACGTCAACGATAACATTCAGTCATAAAGCTCTAGAGCGTGGTTTCAGGTACTTACATGCTGTTCTGCTGAGCACCAGAACATCTCGGTTCCTCAAATCCCCCGTCATCGCCGCTCTCTTATACCACGCCTTCCGCCCTCCTTTGTTCAGAACCCCCGTGATGGCTACCATCGACTATGATCCCTACGATGCACTCCTTCACCACGTATATCAACAGGCAAGTCATACTATTCTACAGACGCTTTTCTGTCTCCCTCACACGTTCGAGATCAGACACAGGGAGAAAATTGGTTTAGGCCCGCAGAGGAATGCATCCCGACAGGTGTCTGTCTTCGCACAGAAACGGGTCATTTCAGAGTCTTTCCCTACAACAATGCGTTGTTAACCCCTTTCGAGGCGGCAATCAGATTGCTGAATCCCTCTGTCGCTGTCAAGGTCCGTAACGCGGCCGTCCATGCGGCCTTTTCGACGATGTGAGGTCTTTTTTATTGGGTCTGCGTGTGTTGCCTTTGTTACTGAACAATTGAATGATTTCATCTATAGGACACCCAATGAGAGATCTATGTACATCGATTCGGACACCAAGATCCAAGTCGTCGAGACCATGAGCGAACTCCCCCGCGCTGAAAAGGAGCAATGCGGAGCTTTCATCGTAAGCATAATTCTCTGTGTTTCTTCGACCACCCCAACTCACACCATGAACCATACAGCGAGATGAATACGCACTTGTGGTTTGGTCCGACAATTTTGAAAATATAGTACCGCTTTTTCGGGAATTAGAGGACAAGTTAATCAAGCTCGTGTGGAGGCATCGTCACATTTCAACGCGGCTGAATACGACCGATTCCGAGTCCAGACTCTCTTCAGCGGCAGCCTCGACCGGTGCTTCGGATGTCAACCTGACCGAAGCTGCTGCCTTTAAAGAGATCCCTGTGACGGAGAAGGAGCGAGGGAACTCGAGGCCTGAACCCAAGTCCAAGTCTCTCTGGCGTTGGAACTGGAGGGTGACGGAGAAAGTGGGCGAGCTTCAGTCGTCAGATCCCGAGAAAGACGGCCCGGAGAAGAAGGAGCCACGCCCGACGCGTCTCTATGCTCCCATTTACTGCGGAGTTGCGGTCGGGATGTCTATATGTAGGATTTTGTCACCTTTTTCTCTTTGCTCATGTTTTTTTTTATTCTTTTTAGTCTTTATCGGGAGTGGAACTGCCATCCTACTTGCCGAGACGGTGTTAGACTCCAATTACGTCCGGTTTGCCCTGCTTGTTACGGCTCCGTTCCTGTTCTCCGTCGCACTGGTAAGCCTTCCGAACACGTGGAAACTTACGACACACTGAGTCCAGGATAGTTCTTCTGTCTCCAATTGGTTGGAAATATTTCCTTAGTGTACGTCGCCCCTTGCATAGTATTCCCCGCTGTCCTGTTCACATCACATACATGTAGGATCGGACCCGTCGCCCAGTATCATGAAAATTCCAAGTACTACTCGGCCATTCGCCCCAAGCCGAACAAGGAGGTAGACGCTGCCTTGCCTCACATTACCATCGAACTCCCGGTATTCAAGGAGAGCCTGACGGAAACGATGTACGTCCCAATAGAACTTGCGTATGCTGTCATTTCTCTGATCTGACCCGCTCATGAATCGTGATGGCATCATGTAGCACGCCTTCCGTTAACTCTCTCAAGAAGGCTATGCAGACTTACGCCAGACAAGGCGGTACATCGTCCATTTTCATCCATGACGACGGTCTGCAGATCATCAGCGAGGAGCAACGTCAGGAGCGCATCGCTTTCTATGCCAACCATAACATCGGGTGGGTGGCTCGCCCGAAGCATGATGGCGCGCCCGGAGGATTCAAGCGCGCTGGGCGCTTCAAGAAGGCGTCCAACATGAACTATGGGCTGGCGCTCAGCATGAAGATGGAGAAGCACCTGAAGGCGCTCGAGGAGGCGATAGAGAAAGGCGAGATGGAGGACGACGAGAGCCAGTGCCTGGAGGATATGGCGCTGGAGATGGCCGTCGAAGAGACATACGAAGAGAGCGAGCAGAAGTGGCGTCCTTGGGCGTGCAACGGAAAGGCGTTGCGAATTGGCGAGATCATTCTCATCGTCGATGCGGACACCATCGTACCAGAGGTGAGTGCTGTCTTTTTCACTTAGTCATCAGTTCTCTCTAAACACTGGGATAGGACTGCTTACGCGATGCTGCCCGAGAACTGGCAGAGTGTCCGGAGGTGGCCATCATTCAGCATGAATCAGGTAGGCTATTGTTGTACTTCTCCCATGCCAGCAGACTCTGATATACCTGTTTGCTCGCAAGATGTCATGCAGGTCGCATTTCACTACTTTGAAAACGGTATCGCGCACTTTACTCGCAGAATCAACAAGTCCATCTCGATCGGTTGTTCGAACGGCGAGGTCGCACCCTTTGTCGGACACAACGCCTTTTTGCGCTGGTCTGCACTGCAAGAGGCTGCTTTCATCGATCCCGCAGGTGGAAAGAAGAAGATTTGGTCTGAATCGAACGTCTCGGAGGACTTTGATATGGCGCTTCGTCTTCAAGTAACCGCTTCTCTTCCGTGGACCATCTCCTCGTGGTTTTCTGAAGAGTTCTTCCTACAGCTTAAGGGTTACATCATTCGTTGGGCGACGTATTCGAATGGCGGGTTCAAGGAAGGTGTGTCATTGACTGTCGACGACGAACTCAACCGATGGCAAAAGTATTCATACGGTGAGTGTCTCATGCAACATTTGACGTCATCATCGCCCATGACACCGAAAAACCTCTCGCGTTAGGTTGCAACGAACTCATCTTCAACCCGTTGATCGAGTGGTGGAAGAAGGGACCAATTGCAAAACAACTCCGCATATTCGTTTGGTCTGGGGCGCCAGTGCACTACAAGTTTGCGATGATGGCCTGTAAGTGGTCAGCTAATCTTCCTAGGTTCTCTCGTGCTTACTCGCCCTCGTAGATATGTTCTCGTACTGTGAGCATCGTCATGGAGGTCTTCCTGTTCATTTTCCAACTAATAACCATCAGATGGGATTGCCGCAGCTGCCATTTTGTCGGTCCTCAACTACCTGCTCCTCGGGTTCGAAGTGCAAGTCGATGGGTTCTTCCTTCACAGTTTCGAAGTCTGGTTGGCGTGCACCGTCGTTTTCCCGGGGCTCGGAAACCTGGGCTTCACGCTACTCGAATACCGCCTCGGACACCGCAGCTTGTTGTCTTCTTTGTTCGAGAATCTGAAATGGGCTCCGTTCTTGTGCGTTTTTTTTTCTCCGTCGAACTGTTCTGTTGATTTCCTTTCCATTCTCATCTGTGTTTGCCTCGTGTCTTCCAGCTTTTTCTTCTTTGGGGGTCTGAGTATCCACCTGTCGCAAGCGTTGCTGGCGCACATGTTCTCGTACAACATCACGTGGGGAGCAACCAAGAAGGAAGTCGAGCGTTCCAACTTCTTCCTCGAAGTCCCGAAGATCTGGCGGCGCTTCCGGGTGGCGCTCGTGTTGAGCGTGATAATGATGGCTGGGATGGTCGTGTTGAGTTCGGCGGTGGACGTCGTGCCGGTGGGCTGGCAAGTCGATTCGTATGACTGGGCGGTGGTATTCCCTCTTGCGTACGTGATGCAGTCTCACTCAAGTTCGATGGACTGATCGTTGATGCTCCTTTTCAGGATCCTCGTCGGGTGTCATATACTCTTCCCTGTGAGTTTGTCTATGACATTGTTAGTTTTAAACCTTTTTGACTCACTCCCGTCTCCTCCTTCTGTGTAGATCGTTTTGAATCCCTGGCTTATGATATTCTCGTACTAATCGGTGAACTGGGTCTTTCCTTTCTTTGGCTTGCGCTCCGTACTGTATGTGAATATGTACACTAACATTCGGTGTGGTGGCTTGTTTTTTTGTTTTGTTTTTGGTTCGTTCGATGCATGGACGATACTTGTGTCAGATGATCTTGCCAGTCTATCGTAATATTCTATTAAGTTATGGGGGAAAGAACTTACTTGCAGTCTCGGAGAATCCTTGCTCGACGTTCCTTTGTATGATAGATTAAATCGCTGTGAAGAGTCGTTTCAGACGTAGTAGATACTATCACCTGTCGTTCCCTGCATAGTCCTGTCACCAGTGATTTTGTACTCTATCCTCACATTTTATAATGTATGTGATCATTCTGTGTGCGGAATTGATCAGTTACGACTCTTACGAGGTCAGTTATCTGTTTGAAACTCGCCGGATACTATGATCGCCAGCATTCCAAGACGTTGAAGATGGGTGGAAAGCTGATATGTTGAAGGTAGTCTTCGACAGTCATTCTCATTACTTCGAATACGAGGTGATGAGGAATCTCCGAGGGTGTTTTCGGAGTCGCAAGATTTAGCCATGTTCAAGGTGTGACTCGACCGTATGATTGATATGTAGTATTATGTAATTGCGATTGCACCGATCGTCTCCATCTCCCTTGAAGTCGCTTGACCGTCCGGCGCGATAAAATATCCCGATCGGCAGAAAAAAGCCGCCACCAATGGCCCGCAGACGTCACTCCCCGATCATCGTTATCACCGGCACACCAGGCACCGGGAAATCAACACACGCGGAGCTCCTCGTCTCCAGTGACGAGTCCCCCGTACCGCTCCGTCACATCAACATCGGCGAGCTCGTCAAGACGCGCGGGCTCCATCAGGGATATGACGAGGAGTGGCAGTCATATACGGTCGATGAGGATAAGGTGCGTTTGTGATTTTCGAGCCTTGGTCCTTTTTTCTCCTCTCGTCGTCTTCCTCTGATTACTTATCCCTGTAATAGCTTTTGGACGAACTTGAACCTCTCGCGTCTGAGGGAGGTTTGATCCTCGACTGGCACACGTGCGATGCATTTCCCGAGCGCTGGATTGATTTGGTTGTCGTCCTCCGGTGCGACCATACGCTGCTCTGGGATAGACTCGAGAACAGGTATGTTGTTCTGTCTTTCTGTTTCTCCGGTCTCTCCCTCTCTCCCTCTCTTACTCCCTGTATCTATCTTCCTGCGTTGTGACTTGATCACGTTGTTTGCCCTCCCTCCAACATCGTTGAAATGTACCATCTCTCTCACGATGTCTCTCTCACTCCCTGTCTCGCTTACAGAGGCTACCCGCTCAAGAAAATCCAAGAAAACAACGAAGCAGAGATCATGACTATCGTGGCCGACGAAGCACGGGAGTCGTACCGCCCCGAGATCGTGGTCGAGCTTCAGAGCAACACGATGGAGGACTTGGAGCAGAACGTGACGCGGATCGCGGAGTGGATCAGTCAATGGATAAAGGACAATAGCGGCAACGACGACGACGACGACGAGAGATGACGATGAAATGGATGAGTTGAAATAGTGGTTTCGTACACCGTCAACGACGTGTGCGCTGAACATACGGGTCAAGCGTCGATCGATGGGCAGCAAGCGCGTCCCACCCCTGATGATCCGGTACATGCCTCCGCGACTCCCGTCGATACCCCAGTTTGACCTTCATGGTTCTGGGCACGCGCATTCCTAGCCCTCCGGTGTTCGTTGGGGCGTCGAACGCACTGGCTAAGTGTTATCCTGTAGCAGATAGTACACACGACGTTTGTTTTACTCTTCTTTTCCACCATCCTATCATATGCCATGATTCGCATCCTCAGGACTACTACGGTCCGGCCGTGCGCCCTGCACGACTCCGTCAAAGGTATCCGACGAGGTCTGTACGCCCGTTTCCACATGACGTCTTTCGTTTACGGACCGGCATTGGGATCGAGAGCTTGGCGTCTAGGTGATGACAAGAGTCAGCGTTCGTGTCACTCGGCCAGGACAGGCCAGCTTGATCGACTCACCCGCGATAACTCGTACACATATTCCAATCCGTGCGTCTGCGTCTGTGAC
>JBBPRP010000328.1:0-16764 GCA_038093135.1 Leccinum longicurvipes
CGTTGCCGCTCGTACTAGCCCGAAATGCTCCACGCAGTGAAGCCATGTGGCCACGGTGGGTAACATTTTTGTGTTTTTCACGCCACGGTCGCAGTCACGTTGTAGCCGTGAGGATAAAGAGTCGACGTGAGTCGCAGACCACGACATGGTGAGGAACAACTATCGTCTTTTTTTTTCCCCAACTGTGTTACGGGACGTCCGCGTGGATCTCCTACGAATTCGACCTCAACTTCTACTAATCTCCTTCCGCCGGCTATAGTCACAGGTTCTCTCTTTCTCCCATTGGTTAGGACCTTCCCGATTTTTTCCCGTCACCCGGATCATTTCCATAGGTTTGTCCGTACACTGATCTAAACATTCCCGTTGAAATGCACGACTGGAGCCCTGTCAAAGTCATTGGCAAGTGCCACTCAGCATGTGCGAAAAAATGCAAGTTTACGTTGGTGAAGTGGCATCCTCAAGCTCTAGTTCCTTCCTTTTCCTTAACCGAAACACGGCAGATTAGAACCCCATATCATATCATCATTTCCCCTAAAGACGAACATTGTCCTTCCCATAATGAGGGAACAATGGCTGAGACATATGGGCAGTACACGCGGCGGGTTCTTCTTCCTTTTGCACTTTTCGAGACCCACCGCTGAGCTGCGGATCTTCTAAACATATCCTTCAAATGGCTCACATTCAAGTGCCATACTAAAACGCCGCCTCGTGGTCTTGGCCTAGCGATGGAAAGAAAGGCATCCTCAATGCCCTCCGTTCGACAACGGAAACAAACTATGCCTCAAGTTCATCCGAGCCGCCAGTTGTCCGACACCCGTGGTTACATCTGCTCCCCACACACTGATTCTGATTCAGGGGCGGTGCGCGGGGATACCGATCTGAGTCACAGCGTCAAGTATCGTTCATGATGAAATCATGACCAAAAACTATTGGCTTCCCTGCGGACATGAGATATGACTCGATCGTTCAATATACAGTACGCGGGCGCGTCTCAAAATTATTTGTCTTGGGAGCTTTTTTTATTATTTTATTTCGCTTGCAAACAAAGGCCTGAAATTTAAACGCGTCACCGAAGGGAAGGAAGGTCATGAACCGTTACGTCCCCGACCGCCCTTGAAACTACCTTTTATGGCAATTCGTTTGTTCGCTACCCATTTCTGGATCCCATCGCGAAGAGACGTTGCAGGGGGGCTCGACCCCCCGTCGCAGGGGGAAAGGGAGGGCCCAAGAGTTCCAACGCAGAAGGCCGATACTTATTCTGACCGGTTAATTCTTCCCGCAATCTTTCAACTTTCCTTTTATAGGAACGCACACAATGGTGGTCCCTTTCAAAGGCCCTCCCCTCGAAGAACGGGGGGCAACGAAATTATTTTGCCCTGCCCTCGGGCGGGACGGGTTTTAAAAATGTAAGCAATAGGATTTAGGTCCGTATCGTTTCTCGTTTCCAAAACCTTGTATAAAGAGGGCAAAATCCCCCCTCTCTCGGTCCCTGCTCTGCTCTGCCCTTCCGTGTGTTCCACATCGCATGAACCTTGGAGAAGCTGACGTACGCCCGTTTTTGTTTACATTCGGTCCCTTGCCCTTGTCCTCCACCTTGTTCGAAATGTCGTTTCTGATCATGAGTATGTTCATCCCCTCCTTCACAGTATGCTATGACCTCCAACATGCCTCCCCACACCCCACCAAAACCAGATGGCAACAGAGCACACCGTTTCCACGACTCCGTCGTCTCCCCAACCCAAGCCATCGCCGAGGCGTGGCGACACGAATCATCCCAAAACCAGGAGTTCTGGCGGCAAGCAGAGGCAAAACGGAGAGAACAATACATGGCCTCGAGACCGCCCCGGCCTAGACATGGCCCTGGCAGTAAAATGTAGCTCTAAAATCTATCTTGCATCTGACGACTTTGAGGTGAGCCACGGTTTGTCTTCGCGTCGCGTGCCCGCTTGCGCGCCTCTTGTCTCCTCGTCACGTTGGCCATCCGTTGCTGATCATTTGCAACTACCAGCTTCGCGTTCATCCATGTAGATATTGACATTGGCTCAAAGTGATACCACAGCACGACTACTGTATAACAATTGGTTTGACATCCTTCGAATTCGGCATGTACAAGGACTTGGGTTGCCTTTGAAAGTTGACCGCGAGACGAGACGAGACGTTACACTATTTATGTTATTAGGTTGTTGATACAACACGAGAGATCAAAAAGAAATATATATAGGATCACTGTCCTGATGTTGCTACAGATGCCTCTGCGATGGCTGCTGAACCACTGAGTGTGTCGTCATCGTTCATTTCGTCCTCCAAGTGATGCTGTTGGCCCTGGTCCTCTTCTTCCTCTTCCTCGTCTTCCTCCTCCAAGGAGGCTTCGGCTTCGGCTTGCGCTTGCGCAGCAGACGCCGCGTTGGCGATGGCCTGCTCGAGCAACTTCGTCTGCTCTTCCGACAGACCATAGAGAGACAACTGAGGTGCAGTCTCGGGTCGCAATCCTGCTCCGCCATCCACGGACCGAGCAGAGTCAAGCGACGGCTCGTCATTAGCATTGCCGCCATACGTGATGGACCCTTCAGGGCGAGCCAAACAGCTGGTGTCATCACCGGCAGGACCCGACGATCCGTCGCTCGGAATCTGCTGCTGCACTTGCGAACCGAGTCCGAGCATGTTCTGCATCTGCGCGCGTGCGATGACGCTCGCCAACGTCGCTTGCCCGCCAGTTGGGTCGAGATGCAGTGGAGGTGCAGCGTGGTCCGTGCCAAGTGCAGCGGACACGTGTCCCTGCAACGTTGCATGGAGGCTGAGCACGGCGGCCTGCGTCTCCCTGATGACATCACCGTGCACCTCGCCTTCCTCCATACGCATCTGTCCGTCCTCGCCTGGTCCGTGACCGTGACCGTGACCCTGGTACGCTGCTGCACCACCAGAAACGATGTCCATCCACATACGCGTCCGCCGACCCTCCCGCACCGCGTCCTCGTCGCCTTCTTTATCTAACACTACCTCTCTTATCGCAGAGTTAACGCAAGCTTCGCCTTTGCCCCCACGGGCCGCGCTGCTATTTTTGTGTCGCTTGATCGCGTCACGGCGAGAAAACATCTTGTCGCAACCAGCACATTGCCAAGCTTTCTTCTCGTGGAGTTTAGCATGACGTTTGAGATCATGGTTACGCGCAAACGACGCAGGGCAGACCGCGCAACGGAACGGGCGGTGTACAGCGTGCACGCGCTGGTGTGCCCGCAGGCTGTAAAGTCTTGCGAATATTTTGCGGCAGCCGGGCACGAGACAGGGATAGACGGCCGTGCCGATATCGTTGGACGGAACAGAGGTGGGACTGGGATGGGTGCCTTGCGGGATCCAGGGGTGGGAAGAAGGGTGGAGTGCAGAACCTGGCGGCGCCTGCTGGACAGCGTGGTTTTGAGTTGCTGCGGGGCCAATCTGGATATCGCTGAGGACTCCGAGGACCTGAATCAATCCTCCGACCTCTTGAAGCGCGTTCATTTCTGGGCCACCTCCGGCGGATGATGTCATGGAAAAAAGGAAGAGCTGATGGAGTTGTAGTTGGACAGAAGAAATGACGGACGGATCAAGAGAACCATCCGTCGGAGAATTGGTGGTGAGAGTGTTGGAGACAATTTTAACGGCTTCGGTAATTTGTCGCTGGAAATCGTGGGGTACGACGTTCGGTCGTTTCGGGGCGCGGGCATCGTTTTGCCGTTGTTCCTCTTCGCTCTCGTCCCGCTTACGCTTGCCCTTGTCCAGTTGGATAGCAGGTGCATTTGAGTGACGCATCGTCGCGAATAGCGCGTCGGAGCGGGCCAATGACACCAGGACCGGTGCCAAGGACTTGGCAAGCTCCTTTGAGATAGACCCCGCAAGAACGACCTGTTTCAGGACGCTCAGCACATTGTCATTGTTGGTCCCCGGGACGACAGCCGAGGAAAGCATAGAGTGTGCAAGTGCGTCGTTCTCCGTGATCGCAAGAATGCCTTTCATCGTCTCGAATGCAGCATCCTGTCTCTTGAAGAGAGCGGCCGTGGAACCAGAAGCAACTTGCTCACCCGGAAGGGTCGCGACGCGGGCTGTGATCGGTTGCCCACTTGGCATAGCTTGCGCGGCCTGCGCCTTGCTAATGTCCGCCCAAAGTTGCTCCTTCAAACGGCGAGCTATCGCTTCTGCCTCTTCTTCATCCTCTTCGTCCTCTTCGTCCTCTTCATATTCCTCATCCCCGACATTCGTGCCGTCCTTTGTTGCAGTTCCCACATTTCCGGAAACAAGGGAGGTCACGTCGTTCTCGGCGGGCTGTTCTGCAACAACTTCCGTCATCAACCTCAAGAACTGTCCTGGAAGAAAACTGCATGAATCGTGTTTGCTAGTCGTTGGATCAGGAGCAAAAGCTCACCGGTAGGCGTGGAATTAACCGTGCCAGAACGAACTTTGAAGTCTCCCAAATTGGAAAAAAGATGACCGGTCACGTGCTACTTGACTTAATGGATATTACACACGGCAAAGCGAGATTGAACGTCCGCGAATATGCAATACCCTGCGCTCTTTGAAGTCTTTCCCGACCTCGGGTGTCGGTCAACGTTCTGCGGGTTGCCAACAAACACCAAATCGTTCCCTAGAGTCTCTCCGGACATCACGACAACATGACAAGCAATACCATCAAAGATCTGGCTGCTGGAACTGCTGGTGGAATCGCTCAGGTATATGATGCATGTTCCGAAGTGCGAGACAAATATTGAGCTGTCACTTTTTTTTTCTCATATTATAGGTGCTCGTTGGACAACCCTTTGATATCGTGAAAGTGGTCAGTGAATGAAAAGCTGCTCAGCAGAATATCCGAGCTTTACGTGTTTGCATGCTTGCAGCGCATGCAAACGTCGGCCAAGGGAACCTACTCTGGGATGTTAGACTGCGCTGGTGGGATTTTGAAGAACGAAGGGCCGTTGGCGTTTTACAAGGTCGGGTCAACTCCAGATGAAATAAAAGCAAGGTATCACTGAGATGCGTGTGCTCCAGGGCACGCTCACGCCTCTGTTGGGTATTGGACTCTGCGTGTCCATACAATTTGGTGCAGTAGAATACGTGAAGAGAATGTTCGCGGAGCAAAATGTCGCACGTGGAAAGGGGGGTGTAGGAGGTAAAACCCTTGACGCCGGTCAACTCTTCACAGCAGGCGTCGCTGCTGGTCTTGCCAACGGTTTCGTCTCTGGCCCAGTCGAACACATCAGGATTCGTGAGTATTCGGGATGAAAGTCGATCGACTATTGTCTCACGGAACCTTTCAGGACTACAGACCCAATCTAATACAAATCCGGCTTACAACGGACCTTTTGATGCCTTCAAAAAGATATACTCGCAGCATGGAATCGCCGGCATCTTCAAAGGTCAATGTGTTACTTTCCTTCGCGAAGCCGCGGGCTATGGCGTCTATTTCATGGCGTATGACAAATTAGTTCAACGTGAAATGAGGCAGAAGGGAATCTCCCGCGAACAGATAAACCCCCTCAATGCCGTCCTCTATGGCGCAACCGCGGGGTATGCGGTAAGCTCCGCCATTCAATCACCCAATTCAGCTCTGTTCATCGATTCGTAGCTGTGGGCGGTGATATACCCCATAGACATGATCAAATCTCGGATGCAAACAGACGGGTTCACTCCTTCGACTGGTCAGAAGTATGTCTCTGCTTTGGATTGCGTACGGAAAGTATGGCGGTCGGAAGGGATCGCGGCCTTCACACGTGGGCTCGGCCCCACGCTCATTCGGTCAGTGAAACCTCCGCTCTGTATCATCCCAGACTGACATCGGCGATCTATGCAGTTCGCCGTTTGCCAACGGAGCCACCTTTTTGGGCTTTGAGCTGGCAAGCCGATTTCTTTACTCATGATTAGTGAATGAGTCGGGGCGCCTCCCCTGACCCTCCAGGCAATGCTGTTTGATGCTGGGGCCTTTACGAATAGTTACCATAGCTGACTCAGTTAACTTGGACGTACATACACATCGCTGCTGAGCTGTCACTACAAGTTTCCTTTTGCTGTGTGCTATATCCTTGCCGTTTGGACTTGCCGTTTATAGCACCCACAAGCCTCACTATAGGGAGGCACTAACATAATTTGTTATGACGCTAGGTGACAGCGAAGCATGTCTCCTCCGGTTCAGGCTTGCACATCCGTGGATGCAGCTGAGGTAGGTGGGTACCCACGCGGTCACCCGCCCATAGCCTGACACGTCGGAACGTTACCTCCAAATGTTCGTGCAGGATGATGTAAACAGTCTCCTGTTTCACAAATAAGTAGTTTCGTTTGAAAGTAAATCACATCTAACAGTGGGAGAGTCAAGTCGAATCCTGAGTGATGCGCCTCTCTTGATTCATAAGGAGTGAGCGGGATATGTATGGCCGCTGTCGCGGAGATGAGCGTCGTGGCAAATGATTCTCCGGAACAAATTATTCGGGGAATCGGAAACAAGTGGAGAGAGCTGCCGAGACAGCCACCGCAATATATAGAGGAATTGACACGACTCAAGTACTCATCTTTGTCTGGATTTACAGTGAGTGGAACAATAGCTATATCTCTAACTCCCATCCTGTGATCCCTCTGAACGGTCCATGGTATCCCGGCTCAACTCTGCTGCAGGTGCGCCAATCTATGATATATAAAATTTTAACAAAATTAAGGGTTGAGCCTCAACATGTGAATGTAAACACGATCAGAGTCTAAGAAGAGATTTAGGAAGGAGTAAAGAGGTAAGGACCAGAGTTTCAAATTCCAACACATACCTTTGAGCTGTCCGGACAGCACCATATGCGTTAGGAGGGAGTCAACTATGTGCTCAAAAAAATAGCAATGTTTAGCAACACAACCACCCCAACGTTACGCCGTCACGCATTTTGTCTATTCGAAAAGGAAACTGTTCAGGCGCCTGGCAGGTTGCTACTGCAGGGTGTTGCTTTGCGCTTGAAGGGGATGTCGTTTCACACCGGATATGATGAATCGGCCGTATCTGCAGTTTGGCTCAGATACTCACTGCACGATGCTGATGCTCCCATTTGTGTGGTGTCTAAACCGATGAGTCCAGCCTCGACTCGCCTCGATAAGGTGTGGGCGATGGTTAGCACCATGGTTTTCTCCCGATACGCTAGATCAGCCTAGATGATCCAGGTTGTCGGGCTGCTGGTCACTACCTAAGCTCTCAGAGCGATAAAGAGGCATGGCTGCGAATACGTTCGAGTTGATTCTCAGTATTACAGGCCCGTTCAGACACGCCAAGTCCTCAGGCCTCAATGCTCATCCATCTTGGCAACTTGCCCCGAGGCCATGCCAGTGGGCGCCGATCCCGCAAGGCGGTACTACATACATTGGGAGGGTCGGATCCGAGTATCTGGCTGTACGGTCGATACATGACGGCAACTTGGGCCACCCAAGGTAGCTTCACAACTTCTTGCCATCTCTCCAGGCGATCAAGCTAGTGGGAGGTACACTCGTACTTGTGTAGGCCAATAACTAGCGAAATGAAAGCTGCGATTTCCATATCAAATATGTCATTGTATTTTCGTTATCATCTGCTCCCACGGCGGAATTGATCCAAAGCTTGTAGAGATTTTTTAATTCTGATGTTATTACGAAAATAAGGATATGATAGTACATGACCCCAGCCACCTGCCCATCCTCAACTGCGTACTATTTGGGCTCACCAAGCGGCGCGTCGTTGCATTGCGTAAATCAATACTATGCACCTCTCTGCTTATCATGCGGAGGATGTCCTTACCAATTAGCATATAATAAAAAACGAACATTTGACACTAACCACTAACACTACCGTGCACGAAGTCAATATGTCACTGCTAGAAAGTACATGCCATAGAAAGGAATGTGGTGGAGCATCACAAGCATCACGAAGATCTTGGTAGAGCCGGAATGCGGCGAACGAGGAAACCTATTTGCCGCATCCAGTGAGATGTGCCGCGCATAGCACGGTGATACACTTTCTCTCCCTTGTTGGCCACACGCGAGCGCAATGTCCAGCTACTGAGATGAGCCTTGATAGTATCAAATCGCTCGACAACTTCATCCATAGTCGGACGTTTTGAAGGATCTTTCTGAATCATGTCAGATATCAGAGGTTGCATAAAGTCAAATCCAAGCTTCGGCTGGACTCAATTGAGCGGGAAGTTACATGGCATATGGCGATACGACATACCTCGACGAAATCCTTCCTAATGGCATTACCGATGTAGAAGACATCCGTGGCAAAAGGGTCGCAGGGAGCATTGGAGTTCTGAAATTCTGGGACCTCTTTATCCGCTCCCCAGATTGGAACTTCCATAGGTTCAGCAACGGAATCATCGTAGCGGCGTGATAGGCCAAAATCGATCAAGAAATATTTCGGAGGTCGTTCAGTTCGGGTCTTGTAGCGTGCATATCCCGAGAAATCACGCTTCATCAAAGGACTGGCAGGATGAAATGCGTCAATGTAGATCATACTTGGATCCATCATAATGTTCCTAGATGAACAATCGCTGGTGAAACTAATTGACAGATGAACTCCAAAGCACCTTCGACACCACTTACCGATGAGCGACCCGGTGGTTGTGCATAAAATGAAGACCCTGTCGAACATCAGTGATTGGGGTAACTGACACATACGGAACCGTACTTCAAATAATTGGGTGATACATTCGACTGCCTCCCCAAATGTACCGAAAGGAAGGCCGGTGTAATCTCGAAGGAGAGGCATGACAATAATTGCATTATCCTCCTCATCCGGAACGGACAAAATGTCGTAAACCGGGACACAGTGATTTGCACCTGTGGCAAGCTCTTGGGAGGCGAAATATAGTCCGATGCCAATTTCGTGGGGGTGGTCCCTTCTGTTGACCAGTTTGAGCATCACAAAGGCACCATCCGAAACACGCGTCCCATCAAGGACCCTGGTAGCGTACTAACAATTCCAATGGATGAGTTACAAGAGATAAACGCGGTGCGTGTTTAATGGGTACCTTGGCTGTACGGTTGTCTTCACACATGAGCCTATTCTTCTTCGTTCCTAGCCAAGAAGGTGACCAGTCCGGGGCATAGCGAGGTCGAAGTATATACCCGTTATCCTTCAGCCAGTTGTAGTGCTTAGACCACCACCGCTCGGGGTCGGAGAGCTGGGCGCTATCCTTGTTCGTCGGTATGTCGCCAAAGGCTGCAAGCTCAAGTTGAGCGAGTTCTTCTTTTCGCCTAGCTTTAACTGTCTTAACTACTTGTTGTTTCGAGGGCATAATAACCTGTGAATATCGCGTTCTTGGCAGCAGAATAGTACCCGCAAATATACTCAAACAACTTGAAATAAGGATCCACAAGTACTGGACCCCGTGGACGCATAACCGCGGAGTTGTATACATTTGTGGTAAGAGGGGGTTGCTAGAAGGTTAGAAGTAACTTTTTCCACACACAGTTCCCTCCCTTAAAGTATATCAGCATGTCTTCTAGCAAGGTAAATACCCCCCCTTCATCATGATACCCAACGACTATGAGACGCTGCTCTTCAGTTTTGATCTTGGACCGGTTAGCAACTACGATCCAGGAACACCCCTAGCAAGGCTCAACGGCAATGATCCTTTGCGTCCAGGACAGATATATCTTCGATTGACGCTGGACGAGATGATGAAAATTCGCAGCACAGCCAAAAGCTTGCACCAAGATCATCACACCCTTCTTCGAGACACACGAGCCGAATATGACGAGTAAGTAAGTTGGTGAGGTATATTTCAGGTGCTAACTGCCGCTTGCTTTAGTTTGATGCGACAAAGCAATAGCCTGGAAGAATTGCTCGAGAAACGTAGCTGGATAGTCAAGTTTTTCCAGCGTAAGATGGTGAAACGTTTGATACGAGCATTCATTGCCGACGCTGTCGAGCTCTATGAATCAACCAAGGTAACACCTCATGATAATTTATCGTGTAGTGGAAGCTAACGATTGTAGACAAAGTCTGATAAGTTGAGGAGGGATGTATTATCAATTCACACAACGGATTGTGCACCTGCTGAAAGTATGACTCGTCCAGGGCGAATTGCCAACTTTTTTTGAACGGCCGGTGTAGGTGAATCTGTAGGAAAAGAGGAACAGATTAAGGGTGTTTCAGTGGACTTAGGTGGACCGGTTACCCCAGAAGCAATTGCCAAGCTCAGAGACGCGGCGTCCTTTCTGATGTCCGCAAATTCCTTCACCGACACAGCCTCTTCTGAGAGCCAAGATGGAGGAACATCTGTATCGGAAACTGAGGCTTTGTCAATATCATCTACCCGAAGCAGCGTTTCTACCTCGCCCAGCAGCCCGGGCTCCGCCTCCGGTCCCAATTTTGTGAATATTCAAGTCAATTGTATCTTCAATACCAAGGACATAAATCGCGCAGAACCCACTATCAGCAATGGCGACCCTCAGGGAGATAACGGGTCATGGTAACCATCTATATACACGTCACCTCTTGTTTCTTACAGATGCGGCCTATAGCATCCCAGGTGTCGACCTAGGTTCATCGACATCCGTAAACAGCACGTCGTTGTAATTGCTGACTTCCTCTCCTGTGGACCTTCACGCACACCTTACATCGTAAAATTTCTTTGTACTTAAAAAGTCCCAAATCCGTACAGTTTGCGGCCACCTTTACATATCAGTATGCCCGGGCCGCATGTGTCCACTTCTGTTATCGCCGACTACACATTCGAGAATGACGACCGATCTACTTTTACATGAGAATTAATTTCCTGGAATATAGATACTTCAAGTTATTCTCTTTAGCAGCAGTTACTTTGGCTCATCCCAGTGGACCCCAAGTAGAGCCCGTATGTTTGACGGATCTCCCGATTCGGATGTTGAGCAGTTACATAAAGTTGTGTTATATAAGCGGCACTATGGCAGTACGGCTCGGACTCATCTTCACACTCCTACGTTACTGTCCGTTGACTTATGTCCGGAATACATTCTGCAGAAAGCAGGTACGTTTCAATCATCCATGTCAGTACATGTATGCGCATCTCTGACCGAAAGACTTCAGACCTTGGACATTCACTAGTATGTGATACACCGAGGGTGCTTTGACTCAGTGGCTGACACAATGATCCCCTTCAGTCGTTCGCGCTCATGGGCTACGACAACTACGAACAGGACCGTCCTGGAAACCGATAGTGGCAGTGACCGTCGACGATCATCAGTGCCGCGAACTGAACCTCGGCTGCGACGGGCAGAACCCGAACCTGAAGCACTGCTTTCAATTGTGAGCACGAGCGGATTCCCAACCGTCGTCCGTGGTCACCGCAGATTTTGTCAATTAATCCCGCCCTTTCTTTTATCAACAACACCAGTCTCAACGTGGATGCGTCCTCGCGGATAGGCATATGCGTGTACCACCAGGCGCCAAGCAAGAAGAAGATCAAAAAGAAGACTCTCGTGGCAAGCACGTATTGTACGCTGCAAGAGCTAGTACATCTCCAGGCTCAGCAGCAGTGCAGGCAAAAAAGTTGGTTACTTTACTGAATGTGTGTTCAGAATAGTTTGTCCTGTCTGACGTCATTGGAGAAGGCGTAGAGATCAAACTGAACACCATCTCGCGGCAAAAAGGTGGCAGAGCCAACAAAGCAAAACTTTCCCCAGTTCTTCTCGTCGCGAAGCTCGATTTGCCTCAACTATCTAAGGCACGAACGATATGCACTGAAGAGGACATGAAGTCGGACATTCTCAGTGAAAATTCCGAGGATGAAGGTAACATATCGCTTGGGCTCGGGCGTGCCTGTCTGGCTAATTCGTGTCGCGTCAGAATACTCCAGTTCACCGCCTTCGGTATCGAGCGATGCCCCGAACGTCATATGGCCAGAAGCAGTACGCGATCCTGAGCCTAAAGTGTATACCGGTTACTGGTCCGATTCCGATCATATACGATCCGAGGACGAACGGGATCCGTTACACAAGCGTCAGAAGAACGAGCCCATCATCATTGCTCAATTTTCAGACGATGAAGACTGTGATATCGTCAAGGATTCCGAACGTCGATTATGGTTCGCTGCCTCCATGCTGCCGACGTACACGGAAGCCATCATCATTGATTCCCGAGTCTCGACCATCGACTCTATCGTGGATACATTCTCACCTTACCGCGAGCTCAGAGAAGCTCGAGTAGACTCAGACTACGAGCGTGTCTTGAACAAATTATCTTCGGAGTGGAGGTTTGTTGGCGGGTCGGTAAGTATGTTGTATCTGACACCGGAAGACTTCGCTCAGCTGGTTCTGGGATAGCTCGTAGCTTTGGCTGGGTATGCCACTAATTTGGGTACAAGACGAACCGTCTATTGACAGTGATTTTGTTCAAGGTTGGAGGCCGGCGTATTCGGATTCTCATCGGCCTCTGTGTTTACCATCGACCGGTTCGCCCAGGGAGCCATAGCCATCGGCAGTATCGCCTCCGGAATCGGTCTCGCAATTGACGCCTGGTTCCTACTGGCTTACTGCAGCATTACCCCGACCAAATTTCAAGTAAGTACTTTCTTTTACCTCCTTGGTCCATATGATGGGGAAGTGTTGTGGCCTATGCCTACCTTTCTCACATACTCATGTTCTACTCTTCGTCTTTGTTCGCAGAAAATGGCCCTGGATGTCTACGGCAAATACCTTTTTTTCTGCATCTCCGCACGGATACCGGCATTTTGCATGTTCACGTCCGCGCTCGCGCTCATGGTTTTTCTGTTGTCAGTCGCGTGGACCGCATGGCCGACTGCTGTGTTCGTCATGTCGTTCGTCGCTGGCGTGCTCGTCAGCCTGCAGTTCATTGTCTATGGGATGCACTGTGTCGTGGTCTTCGTCATGGAGATGATGCGAGGTGTTCGGAGAGGTGTCATGCGGTGTCTCACGTGGATGCGTCCGTCGTCGCCCTCCAACGTGCGGGAGAAGGGTACTGCTGAAAAATAATAGATCTATATGGCATTCATTTTGGAGGGACTTTGTGTTCTTGGACTCGTCGCAATCATCTCGAACATTATACAATACCATGCATATGCAAAATGTCGTTTTTTTCTCTACTTGTGCCATGATATCTATGTGATGGCTCCGCTTCCAAGTTTTTAAACGTACATGCTTGGCCTTTTTCCCCAGCGCATTCTCCAAGTCCTGATTTTCTATGAGTACAATCGTCGGGCATTTCCATGTACAAGGCAGTTTGTTCTCCTCTCAAAACTTGACCTCAGACCTCTTCAAAATGCCAGCTTCGATGGCCTTGATTTCTGCAACTCCGTTCAGGGATGACACAACCCAGTTAGCAACACAAATACACTTACGCAATGCGAGATGGCGACTGTGGAAGCGTGACATCGCCAGGTTGCCTTTTTGTTGTTTCACCAGGGATGATACGTCAAACATTAAAGCTGCGGGAGCGAATGCCACGCGGAGAAGGACGTACCAATACCGAACCACAGGTTCTCGTGTCCACAGTCCCTCCAGACACTGTTCACCTCCCCTTCTTCAGTGAGTCCCCACACCTCGTTTACCTGGTCGGCGTCCTGCGGGCTACAGACTTCGCGCATGTGATCGCGCGCGTCTCCATATCTTCGATAGGATATATGCGTCAGATTCGGCATGAAGGATCACAAAAAACGTTGCGGGAAAGCGTAGAGGTCCTCACCCGGTGGCAAAGATCACGACGTCTGCTTCGAGTTCCGTTCCATCTTCAAACTTGAGCCCCTTCTCGGTGAAGCGCTCGATAGCACTTCCGCTCTTGAGCTTGATGCTACCATCGATGATGTGTGCGCTCGTACCGACATCTATTCGAAGCGAATCTTAGTTGCACGCTATCGAGAGGCACGTCCATGTTCGAGGGACTTACCAAAGTAGTATCCTCCCGCACGCAAGTACAGAAGCGGGAACACGCCTGCCCCGTATAGACCAGGATAAGTCTTGAACCCAGCTTTGGCAAGACCATCCAAAAGCTCTCTATATTTGGGAGTGAGGAAGTCGTCAGAATGACTCTAGTGTACGCGGATTAATGAGGGAGATTCGTACTCACTTGTCAATCGTCTGCGCAAAGGAGGATGTAACGTGTTGGTGCAGACGTCTCACCACAAAAAACGGAAGAGAGTCGTTGTAGTCATCTGCGACCTCAGTCGGAACAGTTTCATTGAAAAATGCTTTCGAATCAAGGCCCGTAAACGAGTGCTGTTTGCAGGACATGACGAAACGACGCACGAGCAAGCAACTCCTTGATAGCTTTAACCGAAATGACATATGTAGGCGAGCGTTGGTACCTATGGGAATATGACGTCAATTGGGACACGCTCTGGGACGCGGTTGAACTTCGACATGAGCTTACATTGTGATGTCGACCCCATGGTTGTAAAAGTCCTGAGCAATGTCGTGAGCTTTGATCTGTTTCAGCCAAGATGCCCTCGAGTTTGGTCTCATGTATTATCATACCAGAAGTACAAGCACCAACGACAACTGCCTTTTTACCAATGTAGTTTGCTGCGGACGTGAACTCTGAAGTGTGAACTGCTTCTCCCTTGAACTTTTCCTGAAAGTAGATGTCGGCGAAAATTATGAAACAGTGTCACAGGCCAGCAGAGCTCACCTTGTCAGGGATATCTGGCACCTTTGGACGACCTGAAAACCCGGTCGCGAACACTATGTGCTTGACCTTGAGAACCCGAGTTTCCTTTCCACCTCTACTTATTTCCACCGTCCATGTTTTGAGGTTGTCGTCCCATTCGGTCTTGGTGATGACGGATGAGGTCCATACGTTGAGCTCCAGATAGTTGGCATAACCCTCCAACCAATCAGCAAGCTAACAATGACATCCGTAATCTGATGCAAGAAAGACAGGTGCCCTGGCTCATACCTTTCGAGCTGGACTGAATACGGGCCAAGTTTTTGGGAATCTAGTGGAAAGGCAAATCGAAGTCAAAGAGAGATAAAACCCACATCTCGCTGAGACTCACGGCAAATACGGAGTCTGATTATACCAAACTGTATCATGTAAGCACAACGCCTTGTAGCGATCCCTCCACTGACACCTCTTCAGCACATCCAAGAAGAAGAAAAAGTCGGCTTCAACTCACGCTATCGCCAACGCGAGTCTTCTTTTCGACTATCAGGTGGGAAACTCCAAGGTATTTCAGCCTTGCAGCGACTTCAAGACCGGTGTGGCCCGCGCCGACCACAAGCACCGTCGGATCCCCATCAGCGAGCTCAACCTCCCGACGGCGTCTATCTTCCCAAGTACCATGTTCGGCAGTTTGCGGACGGAGAGGGCCGATCTAATTTAGAATCAGCTTGATAAGATCACATCGACTGTAACATTTGCTCGAATACCTTCTCGGGGTAGTCGTTGAGGGCGTGCAAGTAAGTAGAGAGTACGTATGCTTTCCACGGACCAGACGTGGGTACCAGATAGCACACGGCCGTACCCTTGCCGACCTTGGTTCCGAACTCGAAAGTGAGACGTAACAAGACGAGATCGGGCAACACCTTTTGAACCTCTGGGGCTTTGAAAGGCTCATGGCTGAGACGAAGATCTATGAGACCAGTGGGAGCGAGACGATGATCAAGGAGTTTCTTGATCGCATCCCTCCCCTCGAGAGTTCGAAAGTCCCAAGTGAGCGCCAAAGCGTCCTTCCAAAAACCATCATCGAGGAAGAGATCGAGGATCCCGTTGATGTCCGATGACGCGATGGCGCTAGAAAACGCGTCAAACCAAGCTGTTGCGACCTCTGTAGCTGAAGTTACGGTGGGCTCGTCTACACCCAACCGCTGAAGGGTGGGGAGCTGCTGGGGGAGATCGTCGTTCATACTTACGGTGCTATGTGTGATGCGGGGGAGAACAGGATGACAGGACGGTGATCGGCCCAAAGGTGCCCCTCAAATACCCTCTCGATCGCGGCGAATAGAATCCGGGAAGTTCTTTTACGCATATATTTTTGAACCCCGTGTCCGAAACCACGACGATATGAGCCTGAGGTTCGGGCGTGCATAGATAACCTCACGATAGTGTCATGGCCACTCTCGAGTCTCAGAGGTCCTCAACTGTTAACTAATCTCATAGTTGCTGCACTGAGAGATATGAGTCCGACATTGAAATACACCCGGAGCCGGTAGTAGTACTAGTGTCACAGCAGCAAGGTCAAATAGCAAGGAGTTATATACACATAGAACATACTACACGTCTTCATGTATCATACTAGTGCTTGTTGCTAGCTGAGTACTAGGGTCGGACCTTGTGTCCGTTATGAATGTAACTCTGATTCCAACTTATCGTCCCATCATATCACCGCCATCGAGTGATCTTAATCACCGCGTTCATAATTGTGCATGGTGACATGTGATCATTAGTCCGAGTAAGAGCGACTTATGTCCCGCGGAGTATTTGGTTAGTCTGACATCGGAACTTCGGAAGTCCCACAGTCCCACAAGAAGCTGCGCCGGAAAGGAATGTTGGACTCGAGAGCTTGGCCGAGCCGCCGAGAGTGCACTAGTGAGTAGTGGGACGTTATCGAATGTTACACCAACAGTGAAATTGTGGTGGGTGCGGGTTATCTGGTTACCAAGCCACCTCAGGCAGAACTTCTGGCAGTGGCACATGCCACAGCTGCTTGGCATCACTTGCATCCTCCTTGTCCGGGAACTACGAAGATTCAGCCAGTGCATTTAGATTCACTGGCACAGGGTGTGGTCCTTAGGGAATCCGTGTTCTCGCCTGGCCGTTTCGAGTTCCAATCCAAAATGCGTAAGATCTGTGCGTACAAA
>JBBPRP010000329.1:0-16749 GCA_038093135.1 Leccinum longicurvipes
CACCAACCACCAATCCTTTCAAAAATTTGTCTGGACCTTCCCATGGGTCCTATACACCCTTTGAAAACATTTCCTAGCATATAATTTGGTTTGTACTTTTAGTTTTTAATTCCCAGTTGAGTATATACAGATCTGTTAACATGATCATGATATAGACACATTGTACCAATTTATAAAATTACCATGCTATCCCACATTCCAGCATATGTGGGAAATGCAGGATACACTATGTTAAACACATTATAGACATAGAGGTACATATAGTACTCATTATGTCTTATTGTAGAAAAAGTACCCTATCCTGCATTTCCGAATACACTGGAAATGCAGGATAGACTACTCAAAAAACATGGCATAACCCTGCTCTAACCCTGACTTATTTACAAAAATTATGTAGTATTTGCAGACAATAATCAATGCTTGTCTGTCATCTTGAGGGTATTGTGCATAGCATAGAGAAAGAACAATAATACTTAGAAACATGGAGGGTATGTACAGTGAGCAAAAGGGAATTCCTTCTGTGAGGGAATAAAAATGGAAATAGGGGTAACCTAGAAACAAACAGGAAGCCCGAAATTGAAAAAAAGGATGGAGAGAAAAAAAGAAAGGATAAGATAAGATAGAAGAACGAAGAATGACATAGAGAAAAAACAAAGAAACTCATAACTCTTCGTCACTCATAGCATAGAGACTTAGACTAGCCATATCGCCCAAGTGTAGCTCGTGCTCGGGCTCGAGCTGGAGGCTCGATGGCGACCCCGGAATTTCCGTCAACGAGAAACTCGCAATTGTTGGCGAAATCTTGCCTACCCCCGACGAGAGCGAAGACGAATGGGAGTGGGCGTGTGCATGAGCGCGGTCGTAAACATGAGCAGGGTGTCCTAGCGAATGTGGCTGTAGAGAGCTACCGCCGCTGCCATTCACGTTACACAAACTTGGGCGACACTGCTTTGTCGGCGAAGACGGAGCTGGAGATGGAGGATTCGACAACGGACCCCCAAGCCGATGATCGTACATGGTCTCAGATGTCAGCAGCGACATGTTCTGCGGCAGACTCGGGAACACGGACGATGTTGTGCTCGCGCGCCGCCGACGGGGACGTGGTACTGCCGGCTCTTCGAGTTCTACCACCGGGATCGGGGCAGGCACTGGAGATCCACGGCGGGAAGGCGATGTCGAGCGTGAGACACGACCGGGACGCAAGCTCAGGTCCACGGCAGACATTGCGAATCCATTTGTGTTGTGTGCATGCGAGATCGAGCGTTGCATCGCTGGTCGGCGTGAAGGCGCCATTAACGGCGACGGCAAAAGCGCGGGCCGATCTTGCGGGGATGATCTGGTAAATGCAGTGTGTGGCAGTGGTGGCGACGACTGTGGTGGTGGCAAGGCGCCAGCGACGGCGATCCGATGCATCTGCGTGCGCATCTCGTCCCGCTCATCCTCAAGTTCCCGTATACGATCCCGCAGCTGGAGATTCTCCTCTCGGAGCGTCTTGGTTGTCCGCTGCGAATCGGACAGCGCAGATAGCAGCGCCTCCGTCTCGAGCTCGTGCTTATCTTTCATCATCTGCATCGCAGCCCGCTGGGAAGACGACGTGGCGGATATCGACGTTGGCGCGGTGGACCCCGAAAAGGTCGTGCGCGGTGCAGAGAACGTAGGGCTACCCCAAGTGATGCCACCCTCCGAGGGCGTCATGACGCGAGAGACGCTACCGCTGCGTCCCCAAGAGGACGTCGAAGCAGCCTCGGAGAACGCCATTCTCGAAGGGACAAAATGATTATCTTGTTCACTGTTAGCCCGAAGGGAGGCATATCTGCCAGCCCCCGATGTATGCGTACTAGAACCATCCCTGTCACCGTCCAGGAGACCGGCCGCAGCAAATGCTTTCACCGTCCTAGGTCCAAGCCACTCCATCGCAGGAGGTCGGTTAGACAGCGAAGACGAAGGCCGTATCGGAGAAGTCGAGCCGGACGGAGACGCCATTCGGGCTTCCTCGACGCTCATGCTTCGTCTCCGGTTATAGAATAGATGCGGTCTTCGACGTTTTTTGACGTCCAATGCAGCACGGACGTCGGGACCCGGACGCGAGGCGGGCTGGCGTGTGGGGTCTGAAGCGGAGCGAGGCACAGATTGGAACGACATTGCCTTCTGGCTGGTAGACGGTATATGCGCAGGGATTTCCTCCAGACGAGAACCTCCTGAGGCGTAAGTCGATGACACGTGCCGATTTGATGCGGCAAGGCGAGAAACAGCAGGTCTGTGAGGCGGCGTATCCATCGATCCACGGGAGCTCGCGGGAGAGGGCACCTGGGAAGAGTGCGTTTGAGATGACAGCGGCGAAGGTGGTTGATATCGCTTTTTAGACGGGGCACGCAACCCTGAGGGCGTGGACGACCCATCCGAGTCGCTCGCCGTAAGTGGTGTGTTTGTGACAGAACGCATAAGACGTGGAAGTGAGGAAGGTGGACCTCGCCCAGGACTTGCACTGGACAGCGAGGCAGATCGTTTTGAGGGCAATGACTGCGTGATAATGCGAGACGTCGGAAGGACGACAGTATCTAAACAAGGAGAGGTTCGCGGAAGGACGCCATTCTCGCTCACTAGATGGAACGGAGATGCAGGAACAGGGTGGCTGGGACTTCGCGAATGGGTTCGGGAGGGAACAGATCTGGAAACGGGACTTGGACTTGGAGATTTGTCCTTGATGCTGTTTGGGCTAAGAAGCTGAGCGAGGTCCGGATCTAGTGCACCAAAATCAAGCGCAACATCGAGATCCCCGTCACCACATGATGCATTTACTGGGGTATGGGGATCGGATTTGAGATTGTCTGCACTTTCTTCCACCACGATACCATTCACGCCATTTAGCCAGTCACTGGCAGCAATGGTGTCCTCGCTGTTTAACGCTTGCATCACCTCTGCAGCAAGCTTAGAGGTGGAGAGATCGAAAACAGACGCCGGTCTCGAATCAGCCTGAGGAGATGGAAGTCGACTCCTGTCAGGGAGCTCCAGGTTGAAAGGCGACGTGGGTAAACTATCATCTCCATCACCATGTGACCCGTCCCCGAGATATGGTATGTGTTTGGATATTCCCGAGTTTTCAGCTTCTATGATGGTGGACAGATCAGCACCCAAAGGTGGACCAGGCGAAGGTAGGGGTAGAGCTGCGCCACCGTCAGAAAAGGCCGCTGAAAAAGTCGAGAGGGAAATACCATAATGTTCAGGTTCTTCGTTCGTTCGTGAGTCCGAGTCCGAGGGGCTCCTGTCGGGGGTGGGCCTGGAAGTGTCACGACTGCGCTTGCGGGCTATCATCTCTTCCTCAAAGGTCTGGCTAGGTCTCGCTATAGCGATGACCGGGATTTGTTCCGCCTCTTGCGGACGAGGATGAGTGGCCGAACTCTTTCTGTCGTGCGCCATCCGCCGCAGGGATCCAAAGCTGACAAAGGAAAGTTTGGATGCATTGGAGGGGCTCGGGGGAGGCGGGTTTGATACCTTGGCCGGTGCAAAAGGAAGCAAATTGCGAATCGAACGAAAAGATGGGATAGAAGAAGCAGGGGTCTGTGGCACGATCGAGGCGACGGAGGTAGAGGCGGGGCTCTGTTGTGAGCCTTCGGAGGTACGACGAAGCTGGGACACGAGAGATGTTTGAGAAAGAGGAAAGGCCGACGATATGGAACTGCGAGAAGGGCGAGGTGTGACAACGGGTATGGAGGACTGGGAGGCCGAGCGAAAACTAGTAGGAGTGAAGGAGTGTTCGGCCATCATGTTGAAAGCGAATTGAAGGCCGAAGAGACCCCAAAATCAAAGGCGGAACAGGACTAGGAACTCGACGGGCCGAAAGGGGAGCATGTAGCGGAGAAGGCCAGCTTCAGTGCAGACTTGTCCGTTCCACTGTAATGCCCGCAGAAACTTACCGGGCCCGAACCTGCGACAAAAATCATCGTCACCTGCCTTTTTCGTACTCGATCAATTAACTCACGTGCGACAAGCCAATCATGCCCTGATGAGAGTCATGAGATGTGTCTCTGTATTCATAATTCATTTCTTATTTCTTCGGGCTCACAAGTGAGAATACTCAGCAGCTTGCCAGATCATCTCAAAAACGACTGATGTCGTAGGCTTACTCGAGTGGACAATTCCTCGCAACGCAGCAATATGGACAGATAATTTGGCCTGTACAGTACTACAGGTTACCCAAAATATAATATCCACTCCACTAAACACCCTCAGATCTCTACATGTCACAAAAGACATGATTACAGACTTTCCCCACGTTGCGAATGCGCCACGTGTGCCTTTCACACAGAGAAAGGCAGAAATCCCATGTACGGACCATGATCACATGGCAGGTAACTTATGAGAAAATAAAAAGAGTAGAACAAATCGTTAAAATTATTATCATCGAAGCTTTTACTTCTTCCTCCCTTAGACGTTCGAAGGAGCCGTGACAAGGGGCGGCAGGCGAATGAACGAAAAGGTTGTGGTCTGCGTCCAAAACATGGACAATGTGCCGTAGTATGCGCCAAACGCGGCAAGAACACCAAACGCACCACCGGCCGTTGCGAGCTGCGTGATGCCTATATGTTTATTATTATTATTTGACCTCATCTAAAGGAACTAGATTGCTGGACTCTTACCAGTGAAGGAGTTCGCGGCGAGGAGGGTGAGCGAAACGACGGTGAAGCCGAGTGTGGCGACGATAGGAAGGGTAGTCCGTAAAGCACCAATGCTGCAAATATTCCTAATTAAGCACGAACATTGACCATGCTATCGTTTCGAACTTACGCAAACACCAAAGTGATCAATCTGCAACACCAAATGTGATTAATTTGCTTTTCCGATGGCACGAGGAACACTTACGCCCAGATGGAGAGATATATACCAATAGCGTTGTAGAATTCTTGCGTTGGAACTCCATCGACACTATACGCTGCACTATGATCATTGTCAATAACGTGAAATTATAGTGCGTCACAGAAACTTACGCAATGCCAATCTCAGGAAGGAAGAGGGCACCATAACTGAAGTTGAAGCCGCCGTATGTAGTGAAGACCGTACTAGGAGGAGATCACTACATGTGAATCGCCCAGGACAGTCTACCGAATCGTGACTTACGCGCTGAACGTGTTACTGTTTTTGACCAGTCAGATCAACCCTTGGCGATGTAATCGAAGGGCACTTACCCAAGGAACATTTCCCACATGCCAACAAGCGTTTGTGAGATACCACCATAGCTGTCAACAAATAAATGGTCAGCGGAAAAGAAAGGCAAAATGCAATCAATACCCACAATGTCGCGAAGACGAGAACCAAGTTGGATGATTGCACTTTGCCAGCGTGGAGAGTCAGGATCGAAGAACACAAGATGACTGTTCCGTATGCAAGCATGCCGAGAGGTGCCTATAGCCAGCCATTTAAGAATCGGGCAAATATCGTGTCCATTCAGTAAACGCTGCTCACGGGATTACCGTACGTTCTCTGGTACGGCGCCATCTGCGGTGGGGGTGCAGGTGCACTGTCCATGTTGATCGTCTGCACATAGTAGTTGTCCCTGTTTTCCTTGTCGATTTCCGAGTGTGCAGACATGGCGGAGAAGCTACTAGCTGGAAGCAGGGGATGAAGACGATGCCACGGAGAGGAGAATCGAAGTCTGGGGTGTGCCCTATCTTCAAAGCCTTATATTCGTGTTCCAGTTCAGCGGAGTGTGCTTCTGTGACCCATCTAGTGAGATCGCACGCACGCAGACAAAAAAAAAGCGTGTCCTTCGAGGTTCACGTGCTTGAACAAGGGAACCGTTGCTGTAGACAAGATATGCGCCAGGCACTAGGCTCAAGTATACCATGCCCAGTTAGCGGTATAAACACCGATTATCTTGCGGGACTACCAAGGTGGGTATGCGAAAATCATGTCAAGAAAATCGACTGTGGCGCGGAGACTCGATTGAAGCGCGCCAGTCACCTGGCTCCGCGGATTTCCCAGGTTGACGAGTGTCTCTTTCCGGATGACACGTGCTTGTGGGGGAACCATGAACACAAGGGTTATTGAATCCTTCAGCCTCACGCGCCATGCTCCAAGTGGTGCGATGTTTCCCGAGATAACCGTTTGCAATATCCCCCACCTGGCTCGACGTCGAGGTTCGACGGTGCCATTGAAAAAATGGATCTCTTCTCGTTCGGGTGCGATTGATTACCAGCTCCAAATTTGGACGAAATCATTAGGTCCGGGCGCTGGCTGCGAGAATCTCTGGGAGAAATGAGATCGAAAAATAGTTCACGATATCAAAAACGATCACATGTCGCACTGTTCAATATCTGAATCCATCGTTTCCATTCTATCTTGAATAGAAACCGCTGACTTAAGGGAAAAAAGCTTTTAAACCATCAACCTTACTATGACTGTACTTTTGACGTATGTACTTACCTCGAAGTCAAACAAACGTCAACGTTCCATCGATGAGGAAAGACTTTCCGTGAGAAGATCACATTCTCCGGTCGCGCTCGCCATTGCATGAAACTTTGAAGACTGGGCCAGTACTCGGTCATGGTCAAAGAACGGGCAACCATGTCATTCGACAATTTGTCCTGTCTGTTCCTTGCCGGCGAGTAGTCACTTAGATAGCAACGCCAAGGAATCAAGGACTTGTGTGTCGCGTTCCCATCCCCCTTGAATGGGCGGCAGAACCATGGTGCGGAAAGATGCTCAGCAGCTTTTGTCGCCCATCTGATAATTCCCAAACGCTTGTGGGAAGTCAACTTCCTCCGGTCAAACGATAAGCCACGCGTGCTTTTGGCTGAATCACGCACTTGGCAATTCCCATAGCTTGCAAATGATGTCAATGAGTATCCACACACACTGCGACGCCAGTCAAACGCAGGTTGAAAAGTTGTCCCCTTAGAGTGTATTATCGACCATGGGAAGCAGGACCGCACTGGTTGAACGCTACAGTCCATGCAAACTGCCAACCGTAAATATATTAATTCGTACAAATCGATGGGTCCAGAACTTGTGCCGCCTTCGCACTCCGCGATCCGCTCCCGGAGTGTCACAAGAATATGCGCTACCGATAAAGAAAAGGGAGAGTGAAGCATTATCTGCGGACCCTCGGAATGCATCATAAGTTATTGTTCCTTGGTGACTCATATGCTGTCAAGCATACCGTTCCTTAGCCCATACTGTACGACACGGGAATCGAAATTGAGATCTCCAACCGGTCCGAATGGGCTTCACGGTCGCAGGAGTGTGGTGGATATCGTGACCGGGAACTCAAGGCATCCGTTTTCTCCATTTGACTCTACAAAGCATCCGCGAAACTCTATGCTGTACCAATACCGAGACGCGGTTGAAAACGGGAGCCTCGGGGTCTCTCGCATCAATGTCAGTCTAAGGTGTGAGCATACACAACTTGGGGCGCGTGCGGAAGTGGCGTGAAGAAACCAGGCTAGAAGGGAACGGTGGCATCCTCTGATATCATTCATTTGACAAAACCATCGTCGTTCCTGGCAACGTGCACCGAGACCGCAGAATTCACTTCAGGGCCACGGGTGTACTTCGCACGATCAACTATGGCATGAAGCAGGTACCTGTAGCGAGAGAAAGGTTGGATTGAGAGAAGTCCAGCGTGCAGCATTACCTTAACGGTATGTTGGCTAGCTGTTTTTATTTATGAACAGGCTATAAAAAGGATAAATAACACGATGCTAACCTCGTGACAAGCCAGTGCCTGGACTCGGAACCAAAACGGCCACGATCTGGGACTAAGCTGGGGGATGGTGAGCGTCCTACTAGTAGCTTAAGTTTAGTATGGCTCTTCCAGAAAGTGAGGGAAGAATACCACTGGACTATTGACCGATCGCGCTGATGGAAGGAGAGGAGGTCTACGCCACTGATACTAGGTCCGCCGGTCCATAGAACACAGGGATAAAAAACAGTCAATTTTGTTTTCTTGTTCGAGACGTGTCAAAAAAGAAACGCTGGCAGTGGTCTACGGAAAGCCGGACAACCGCGCATAGGTCCGATTCCAGATATGTTTACTACTTGTTGGCCGTTACGTTATCTATTTTTTTTCACCTTTCCACTCTACTCAGTGGCCGCGTTCGTACGTGCTCGTGCCAGGCAATAGTGGTCCTTGATTCGTGTTGCATATTGACGCACGTAGTCAACGATGGCCTCTTTCTTTCGGATGTACAAGTTCGTTCAGGTTCTCGTTGCCCGTCTCTGCTCTGCTTGCTCATTCTCAATTCATAGTGCTGCCTTGATTTCACGGCCTATGATCGCTCAGCCCGCCACTGCGGCTTTTCTGTGTGGCCTCGGTGATATAATCGCGCAGCAAGGCGTCGAGCGTCAAGGAAAAAATCATGATGTGCGTTTCCGTCGGCCCCATACCTCAATGAGTCTGATACGAACTGCCAACTTAGTTCTTGCGGACTGCTCGGCTGACCTTTTATGGAGGTAGCCATCATTATGAATGTTTCGTCAAGGAATGCTGATATTCTCGATAGGTGCCCTCCTTGGTCCCGCGCTTACAAAATGGTTGCAGTTTCTTAATCGCATCAAGTTCGCAAGCCCTACGAGGGGCGTGATATATCGTGTACGGTCTCCTGAATTCGTCCTTCTTCGTGGAGCTCACACATATACAGGTAGCGCTTGATCAAACTCTTGCAGCACCCCGTAATGTTCCCTTTTAATATCACGTTCCATGAACTCATCAAGGCTTAGTTGTCGTGGGACTTTTTTTTGGTTCGATGAGCATCATGGAAGGTAAAGGTGTGTCCGGTGCCGTGGAACGTATCAACGAGGTAGGTTACGCCTCTTCCCGTCTTGCGTCATTGCTTATGTGTGCAGAACTACGTCCCGACAGTGATCCGTGGCTGGTGAGAAACACGGTCGCCCTACATCATCCTGTCTCATTGGTTTTTAGGGCCGTTTTCACACCGACACAGCTCATCAATTTCGCGATCGTGCCTCCTCATCTCCGATTTGGGGTCGTTAGCGTCGTGACCTTGTTCTGGAGTAGGTTCCCCAAATTTTGGTTCACGAGAATAACATTTCATCGCATCCGATAGACACCTATCTCAGCGCCGTGAACGCCAGGGCTCCTGAAAAAGCCAAGGACGAGGACTTGCACGCGGCTTGACTTTTTTTACCTGTGATAAACTCATCACCCGTCGCAATATTGCATATCTCCTAGCAGTTGAAGATACCCACATTTTGTGTACCTATACCATTTTACACGCTGAACGGACATTTCGCGTAGGCGGCGGAGTGGCAGAGCTTCCGGACGGTATGTGGCAACTCACGCGACTCGTTTGCTTCTCTCGTACACAACCACCGTTTGCCCCGTGTCCTGCTAGTATGGTACCTAATCTTACTCTGGTCATTGTTCGCACCTGATCAAGGCCAGATCTGAGGAACACAATTCGAGATCCTGTCCGTCATATTTCATCTGACAATGGAAGGCCACACACTACATCGAAATATTGACCAGTGCTTATTAGTAGAGACGTACCACAAGGATTATGCTGCACAAAGCATACATAAATGACCGTCCTCAGCGTCTGAACATATTACTACAGTAGTTGTCTTATCTCACCTGATCGCATTCCACAGATTCTACAGCTCTTCACAGCATTGACGTAAAAAGTTGCTGGGATCCATACAGAACCTACGCAATAAATGCGAACTACGGCAAGATCAACCAGACAACTGAAGTAGACAAATTAGTCTCTTTCTGTCAGTTTGGCACCTCGCCGATCAAGGCTTCAACGAATCAGCCTTGGGTCACTCAAGCAACGGAAGCAAGGATCTATTCTCAGCGTAGCTGTAATTGCAAGGCTCGGCTCATGGTGACTTTAGTTCTGTTCGTAATGTGATTCGGGGTGTTACGGAACCGTATGTGGAAGCTTGTTGTATGTGGCATCCGGTCAGCAAAAGCCCCATTCCACGGAGACGTAATCATCGACCTCCGACTCACGCACATAATGCTATTATTGATATCTGATAAGAATACAATGGTCATGCTGCATGAGTGCTTTAGTTACACGCACAGGCGATAAATAAAAATAGCCTTTGAAGGGGCATACTGGGGTAATAGTCAGCAAAGCAGGTGCAACTTGAGGGCCATGGATATGGGTCCCCCACACATCGCGATCGACGGGAATAGTGGATAATTGGTTATGAATTAACTCGAACGAATGATTCAGCAGGATGTGCTCAAGAGAGATCCACGCAATTGTCTGAATGATAGGGGAGAACGCGAGTCCAAGGAAGTGATTATATGTCGAATTCCTGGGCCGCAAGCAGGCTGCGGTTATCAGTTAGGTTACCGTGCCCACACCGGATTCAAATATTAAACCGGTTAGTCTCGTGCTCTACATACACAAGTAGGTTTGGGCTTACCTTGTCGAGATGACAAACTTACGGCTGGACACACGGCTGATAGTTATGCAGTGTGTTTGGCTCGATCACAATCGATGGCGCAAGGGACATCTTTGTTGTGTGCAATCCGCCGCCACAGGAAGTCGGAACTTAAGGGAAATTGAATGTTCGGGGTAGACGATAGGGCACTCGAGTGGCTCGTAGGTCAATCAACCAACATTACAAGGTGGCGCTATTAGCGCTCTAGATCCACATGTTTACTCCGTAAAGCAAGGTACACCGACGTAGCGGATCACAGCTGAAGTAAAGCGGTCTGACATTAGCTTAAACGACCAGAGAATGATATGGACAGTACCTGCCCTGGATGCATTGAGGCGTGTCATTGTCGTTGGCAGGAAGTGGCGATGACGAGAACGGACGTTGGTCATCCGATGTCAAGTTGGGCACGACCAGTGACTAGCGGTGGGGGCGCTTTATCAAAATCCCAAGCTCGAGTTCGTAATAAGGCTATTCGTCATTCCCATACCCCCAACGCTACACGTGTACCCATTCGTTCTAGTTGTCAACACCGACACCAAACTGCGCGGTCCCTTAGCCAAGGGTTCGCTTACCGTCACGTCAGTATCTGGTACTGGCCCTCCCAACGCTCCCAACAGTCATGAACCGCCCACCGCCCTTCGTTCCGCAAGCGTATGACCCTGTCGATGCTTTGGACGACCTCCCGGGGATTCATTGGGCGCTCCATGAATTCCTTCATTCTCGCATGTTGGAGTCAGAGGAGTATTGCAATCGTATCGACCCGAACAAGTGCGTTGCTATCGACGTGTGCCTGAGTTAAAACTGAATGTTTTTCAGGGAGAGATTGTATTTCGCCACTGGTTATGGGCTCGTTCAGTGCGTTAAGGGTCTTATGTCATTCGAAGACAAAGTGCGTCCTGAATTGAACCTCTGTCCGTTCCATAGTCTATGGGCAGTAACATGCGTACTGCGGATAGGACTTGCTTTCGGCCATAAATCACACAAGACAGGGTAACGCCGTCGCCTCCGCTCATCGTAAGCCTGCGCCATCGTTGGCAGGCCGCCTTGCCAGTTACATCGTGCCGGGGATGGGTAATTCGGGCGTAGAATGGATTGCACAAATGACACCGGTCGAGAGACATGCAGAGCTTGTGTATGCTGAGAGTTTGTATGAAAAGGTATCCACGATGTCCGCTCCTACCCGCACAGAGATTGATGCGACCCATGGTAGAGTTTGCTCGGTATCGTGTACTCTGGAGACTGGCTTGCGTTTGTCAAGGAAGCGTAAGAACCCCATTCCTCCGGAAGAGACGACGACTCAGGTATTGTTTGCTCTAGATTGAACATGCGCACTACGATATCAATATACCGACAACTTGGACGATACCTAGAGGCAGTTGACGCTGCGTATGCTGCTGCACATGCGAACGGCAATGCATCCGAGTCGGATCAACCACTCGAGGACCCATCCATTGACGTACATTTCCGTTCAGGAGTATATTTGGGTGTTGGCATGTCCCACCTGATATTGTCTTTGATGCCTGGGCGACTCTTAACAATCGTTGAGTTATTTGGCTACCGAGGAGACCGTAAAGAGGGCTTGAGAATGCTGAGTCGCGCAGGTGGTTGGAATGCCAATGGTGAGAGGAGCGTCATCTCCCAAGGCAGGTCCCAAGTGCTTTCGTTTTTGTGTCATTCGGTGAGACTAACAGCCGATCATCACTCAGAGTCGGAAGGCATCCGTCGCGCAATTTGTGACATGACATTACTGATATTCCATCTTGTACTATCCACGGTTACCTTTGAAGGTATTGATGTAAACATGGCTCGGAGAATCGTGGAATGGAATTTAGAAAGGTATCCAAACGGTACATGCATTGCTTCTGTGCACCCCTTGCGAAACCATTGATACCTATTTCAGGTATATTTTTCCTCTTTGGCGCCGGTCGTCTTGCGCTCGTACGTTCGCAACCTCAACGTGCTCTCGAGTACTATGCTCGAGCGGCAGAGGCGCAAAAACAATATCGTAATATGCAGCATGTCAGCTGGTGGGAGAGCGCAACCGCCAATTTAGCGTTGTGGAAAGTCGATGCTAGCAAAGATTGGTGGAACCGCCTGTTGGAGGAGGCCACGGCAAGTATAATTTTGCCACCCGAGTATGTATGGGAACTCAGCCGTCCCTGCACACAGTGGTCCAAAGCAACCTACGCGTATGGGGAAGCGGCTTGTCTCGCGACCCTTGGTGATGACGGTCGCGCCGCCAAGTTGATGGAGAAGGTGCCCGGGCTTAGGCAACGAATCGCCGGGAAGAGTATACCCGTTGAGGTAGGATGTGAGATCGTTTATTTTTAAAACCTTTCCCTGACTTCTTGCGTGGCTCCACCGCAGAAATTCGTCGCTCGCAAAGCGCGAAAGTACCTGGCTCAAAACAACCGGCTCATCCTACCAGCACTTGAGCTTGCTTACGTATTTTTCGCCATCGCGCACGCTCCCCGCCAAATCGTGATTGGGCACATGATTCCTCATATTAATCAAGCTCTCAGAGACCTTGGCGTGCTGGAAGCGAAGGGCGTCAATGGAGGAGCGCTTGCAAACGAGGAGAAAACTCAGAACGGGACTGCGAAGAATCATAGAAAAGCGAGAAGCAAGGCAGAAGGGAAGGATGGGTACTGGGATGATCTGTGTTTGGCGCGATTCTTAGAGGGCGTTTGCTGGCGCTTCGTAGCCTATCCGGTATGTCCATTTATTTGTTGAACATCGATAATATCTGTCTTGTAAATGTAGCCTGCCTCACGAAACTGATACGCTCTATCTGTAGGATCCAGATGCCGAGCTCGACCCGGACGAGAAGCTATCTGTCTCTGTCGCGGATGCTCAGCACAGGGCGGAACGTGCATTCGAAGAAGTGTTCGAAAACGGGCACAGGATAGAGCTAGACCACTACATCGTTTACTACGCTCGTAAGTCGCTATCCTGCCTTGTATCGCATCGTCAGAGATGAAACTGAATGTTTGTGAGTAGATTTCGAATATGGACGTCTCCTCGCCCGTTCCGGTGACAAGGATGGTGCTAAAGCCCAATTTGACATGGTGTTGAGCGGGAAATCGCTCGAGGTCAACGCTGCTGGGCGCAAAGGCAAATACAGTCTCGAGGTACGCTCTTGAGTCTTACTCTCCTCACTGCGAAAGATATTCACTATTTTGATGACGCACAGAATGCGTTGCATCTCCGAACGCATGGGGCAATGGATGCGTTGGAGCAAAACCGACTTCTTTAGAGCCTTTCGAAACCTGATTCGAGATGATACGTGGACCCTACATATAGTGTGGTGTTCCCGTTTGATTTTTTACTGATCTATTTACCCCAGGACAGTGGAGTTGTACGTGGCCCGACTAATTTACTTACCTAGATCTAGCAGCATTGTTCGAATTCTTGCAACCGTTCTTGATGTTATTCTTTTCTGGTTGTAGCTGACACTGCATGTTTCATTTCAAACTTCCGCGAGGCGTCATTACGATGCAAAGAAATCGATTACATTTCCTTCAGTGGGATCGATACGCTGACACCTGATGTGTGGCAAGTGAGGTCTGTAGGAGACGACATACTATGATCAGATCCGCCTTGTAAATGCATGATCGTCCAAGTCATAGTTCGCATCCTGTACTTGCTTTGTCGTTAGCGGGTCATTCGTCTATGTGCCACACTCACGTGGCAATGCAAGTGACAGGTTAAGTTGCAGAAAAATCCGCGAAGCAACTTGCTCGTGTTTGTGCAGTGTGACGCTTTGACGCGACCTGTCACAGACCCATTTACGCGTGACACAACGCTCCACCAGGACGACCCACTCGTCACGATGGACGACCTCAATCCTCGCCCACAAAAACGACCGCGCACGTCGGATAACGTCGCAGACATCGCACAGACATCCGGCCCGCCACCGCCATCGACCTCGTCGCAACCACCCTCAACATTTCAAGCCCTGCCTCCTCCAACTCTTCTCCTCGCGCTCCCAGCGTTGTTGGCTCATCCGCCAGGTCATGAACATTATCCTCTGTCGCTCTTTCTGTCTTTGAGAGCGCTCCGGACGTGTCTCGAACTAAAATCATTGACCCCAGACGTGGAATGCCGGGCTTGGACTAGCTTGGCTGAAGTGGGACTCAGGGTCATCAACAGCGGTTTCTCTACGAGCGGAGCGCATTCTTGGGCCAATGGAACAGAGTCTGAGGTAAGCCCGCCATAAAATAAACGTTCTCCATCCTCATACGCATCTACTCTACAAGGTCGAGAAAGCGATCGGAAAGGGGGTACGTCGAATCTCGTGTTTCTGCCTGTCCAATGATTGACAGATTCTTGTCTTTTCAGCTCCTAATAGCGCAGAAGGTATGATCATCGCGCATATACCCAAGTCGTGGTTCGCTGACGGGGCTTTGTAGCATCCTTCCCTCCGTCCACTCCGTCATCACCTATCGTTCCTCAATGCACAATTCGCATTTCAAAGTAACAACACGAAATATGCGCGTGCGTTACTCAGAAGACTCATCGCATCCTTCATGTCCTCCGATCTCCCTTCGGTCGTGTACACCGCGCACCTAGCTCTCATTACCCACCTAACGTCGGCGCCACCGCCTGCGCGTGATGCTTCTTTTGCGTCTCCGGCTCCAGAGCTGCAAGCTGCCCTCACCGCTATCTCAACACTGTCCAATTTCGCTGTTCAAAATAGGCACTCATCCATTGAAGATCTGGCTGCGGTTCTGCGTGTCAGGATCTTAGTCGGTTCTGCCATGTGGGATTTGGTTGGTGATGCACTATCCGCCGCAGAAAAAGCCATGGAGCTGGTCTTCACGAAAGCAGATGACAAACTGGCACAAGGACAGGAAGGTGATAAGGCGAAACGGGACACTACGGAAACCCTTTTGAGGTCATACTCAATAACGACTCAGGATGTTAAGAATAATGCTTCCTCTCAATCCCAGTCCCAATCCCAGTCAAGTGATCTTCCTTCTTCCTCTCCTAACAAAGAAGGATTGCCTGTCCCTGGACCAAAGGCAACGGATGCTCTCACGCTTGCGCTCACCGTACATCTCCTTATTTTCGGGGTCGTCTTCCACACACACGCGGGTCGTGCAGATGCTGCAGACGTTCGACTAGCTGCTTTGCATGCTCTCATGGACAGTGGTGCATTGGTGGGCGGTGCTAATGCAGATGGGCTAGTGGAGGTTAGTATGATTATAACCGTCTTGACCACCTCTGTTGACTTTATCACCAAGATCCCCCTTTCTGGACAAGACTCCATCTTTTTGCAGATGACTCACCCGCACATTCTGTTTTTGCTTACCTTTCTTGTTTCCGCTGTCGCAAAACGGGACCCAGTGTCTCGTCGCCCCAAGAAACGAGTGTTTGCAGAGTGTGGGTTGGTACAATGTAGAGAAGGCCGTCTGGGAAAAGAGGGTTCTGTCAAACTAAATGGTAAACGCCTTCCATGTTTAGCGACTCGAGTATTGAACACTAATTTCCAGTGCCATTGTGGGCGTCCTGTGGCGATATTACTGCGCTTGAACAGCATACCCTTAGAATCGAGGCAGACTTACTTTGCGAACTTGTGACTGTAAGCCAGTTTCATTGTCGCGAAGTGTGTCTTCATTCCTACGCTTTGCAGGTGTCAATTCAAAGGAGTGATTTCGATGCTGCACAGAGCGTGAGTTTATTTTGATTTGGAACGCATGCTGTTGATAAAGTTCTCGTTAGCATCTCGCTACATTGATTGCCCACACTCGCACCTATAATTTCTTCCCTGCCTACGCTGCTCGTATTACAGTTCTTCATGCGCACCTTGCACACGCTTTGGGTGACACGGAGCGTGCAGGAACATGCTATCGTGTCGCTGCCCACCTCGACGGTGCTGGCCCCCCTGGATCGAGTGTGGCCCTCGGTGGGGGGTTCACTGCTGCTGCTGCCCGTGCTGGTGAAGCCCTCCTCCGAATCGGACTGTGTGCTCTCCAATCACGGCCTGTTCCCGCTGATTCCGTCGCCGAGCAAGCTAACCGACAACTCGACGCCTCCACCACATCGCTTGTCAAGGATGCGCTGGCACGATGTTCATCCGGAGCCTCCGCGCCCTTACCTGCTCTCGGTGAACTGATCTCAGCCGCACTTGCGCGTCCGCACATCATCCGGTCCAAATCGCTCCTGAAGCATGCGCTCGAGCTGCTCAGCGCCGCGGCGGACAACCATTTGCGAGCATTGGTGCTAGCTGTCGTCGGCGCACAGTATGTATACACTGCCCCTGCGCACGCGATGGAGGTCCTCGCCGTGTGTGAGACACTCGGTGCGGGCATGGGTGCCAATCCGAAGAAGGCA
>JBBPRP010000330.1:0-16681 GCA_038093135.1 Leccinum longicurvipes
CTGCCTACGATGCTTTGGGTTGCGGGTGGGGGTTGCTCACGTGTCGTCATTATTGTTGTCGTTGTCGTTGTCGTCTTGGTTGCCGTTGCCGTTTCTTGCATCTAGGAATCGGCCGTCGACGATGAAGAGACTTCAAATCCGAATACGGGTTCATGGAATGCACAACTTCACGTCGCATGGGACGTTATATTCGATCAACTACTTTCTCCGCCCGACTCAGACCGCACTCCGCAGGGCTCTTTCAGCGAGTTCTTCCGAATAGTCGTAGATGGTGAGTACACGCATCGTTTGTTTCATTATAGAGGACTGCTCAAACGCGAGACAGAGTCTCTGTTTTCTCCTTCGTCTTCTGCAGAGAGGAAGTACTGGGGTTTCCAAGTGTTTAAGAAAGCACTGGAGCGAGTCGGGCCTACCGAGCTGCCGATGCTCTTTACCAAAAATCTCATGCGGTCTTGGATCAGTCATCTTTCCAACAAGGATCGTTACTTGCATAAAATTTCGCTCGACGTGGTATGTTGTGTGGTTATTTTATTTTCACTTTTCGTTCTGTGTCTTGAACACATGTTGCAGGCGAAACATATCCAAACCCTCGTGCAGACCTCCCCGTCCCTCGGATTTCCACTGATTCTACAATTGACCGGCGTCAATGGAAGTGGCCAGTTTGACAAGCTGACCCGGACGAAGACCATTGAGTCGATACTGACGGTCATGGACAGCGCGGGCATCCAGAACTATGTCCTTGCCTTGCTTGAGCAAGTGAACTCGCCAAAGGATGCAGAAGAGTACAGTATCCTCCGTTTCTCTGTGTATGCAAGGTGCTGAGATGCTAAACGACAGGGAACCCTCTACAATAGATTCCCGGCGACTGTGGATCGCAGATCAATTTGCAGCACTTGTTCGCCACGGTTCGATTCCAAAAGACGACGAATGGGTACAGATTGTGCTCGACTTCTACGTAGTCAACGGGCTCTTTGTCGTTCGCAAAAAATCTGAAAAGAGTCCTGTTCATTCGGTATGTCCGCGTTCGGTTGTTTCGTGTTATGCACGCTGACGGCGAACAACTGGCTAGGTGCGCATACCCCCGTCACCGCCTGTCACGGAAGCTGTTCAACGACATTGTCGCGAGAGGCTCCTTGGATGCCTCGGCATTCTCAACGCTCACGTTTCGGCAGTGAAACGAGGTTTGTCCGCCTTTCGACCGCAATGCACCAACTTTTCGCTCACATGCACGATAGGCGAACACACACACAAAGAGACTGGCGTCGCATCCGACGGGGAGTTTTGGACGTCTCGGACGCTCACTACCATAGCCTTGTTGGACAAAGACGCCAAACATGTTAAGCCATTAATAGACGTCGATGAGCAAGTCCAAGCCTCGCTTGCTACCACGGAGAAAGCAATCGTCCAACTGAAAAAGGTATGCATACATATACCCTGCTTGGGATTTTTGACTAAACTTCGTTGCACACGCCAGACCGATGAGGACAAGCGAGAGGTGGCGAAAGGGTGTGAATTAATCCTAACGTCGTTCCTGCTACATTGCCGCTGTGGTGAGGTTGGAGGTCTCGAGAACCTCGAGGTTCGTATCCCGTCCGTCAATGGTTCTTGACACTCTTATCGACCTTCCACTCCCCCAATGTCCAGGCCACTCTCGAAGCAATTCGCAAAATGTTAATGTTTTCGTCGAGCGAGAAAAAGTCGAAAAAGACCAAGACGCAGCTGCTTTCAGAAGACGAGCCTCCGCCGATAGATGTTCTCGTGGACGTGATGATAGGGCATTTGGACAAGGAGAGCGCGTTTGCGCGGTCAGTCGCTAGTGGATCGTTTTCTCGCGTGACGAGCGTTGTGCAGGGGAGCACGGTCGATTTGATTCTTAGCGTGAGTGATCGGGAATTTTTTGTGGGGGTCTCGCTTGCTGAACGGCCGTCGTGACGGAAATTCGATAGCAATTGGAACGGCGGGATCCAGGCGAGTTGGTCGATGACGACGACAAGATGAGTGGCGATGGTGATGACGATGACGATAAAGGAAGCAGGGAAGAAGAAGAAGAAGAAGAAGAAGAAGAGAGTTCAGGAGAGGAGTCTGGAGAAAGCGACGACTCTGAGGATGAAGACAATGAGGCCGGCGACCAAGTACGCAAAAAGATTGAAGAGGCATTAAAAGCAAGGGGGATGGACGTCGAGGAGGGAGACGAGTCAGAAGGGGACTCGGACGAAGACTTTATGGACGATGAGCAGATGATGGCTCTCGACGACACTCTGGCGGAGATTTTCCGTGGCAAAACGAGCGGGCGGAAACCCGGAAAAGGTTTGTTGGCGTTTTCTCGACCGTTTTTTTAAAGTTGAAGTGACAACAAGGGATCAATGCCCAACGAGAAGCGACGCACTTCAAGAACCGTGTGCTTGATCTCTTGGACATCTTTATCAAGCAGGAACCCCAGAGTCCTCTGAACGTTCGGCTCGTCCTGCCGTTGGTCGACCTCGCGACCAAGAGCAGCACGGACGAGCGCCAACTGTCCGATAAGGCAGGCGGCATCCTCAAGAGTCGACTGGCCAAATCAAAAGACTTGCCCATGACAGCGCTGCGGGACGAGATCGAGCCCGTGCTGCGAGAGCTGCATCTGCGGGCACGGCGGTCGCATGGCTCCGCGGCGCCCGATGCCCTGGGATTGCTCAGCCAAGCAAGTATCTATCTCTGCCGGGTTCTGTGGTCTATTGGCGAGGAAAATGTAGCGATCGAGATGTATCGCGAGTCCCTCGACGACTACGCATCACGCAAGGGGTCGGAGCTCTCGCCGAGCTTCTTCCAGGACTGGGCGCGCCGGTTCCCAGCTCTGGGGTGGAGGCTGCGGGATGGTGTGTTAGGAGCGACTGCCAAGGCGGTCAACTCGTACAGGACGTATCAGATGCTTCAGTTACTGCAGGTCATGTTGAGCCAGCCGGACAACGTGAGTGTGTTTCTCTTTGTCGTTCACGGACGATTGATCGAGCGCCCGATCAACTTGACAGGGTGAAGAACCAGCGACGATCGCTGCGTTCCAAAAAGCGTTCCAAAAGACGATACTCGACCTCGTCGCTCGTTCCATCGACGACGACCGCGGCCTGTCCGTGGCCCAGACAAAGGACGTTTTGAAGCTCGTTCTGATCTGCATCCGTCAGACGCGCAAGGCAGCGGAATCATCATCGACTGGCACCACCCAATTGGGCCACGTTTGGGATCCGGCCGCTTGGAAGGCGCTTCACGGTCGGCTGTCCTCGAGCGGTCGATTCAAGTCATCGATGTCGGTGCTCAACATATGCCGGCAGGTGGAGACCGCCACCGCCGCAGCGGTCGCGGGAAAACGTAAGGCAGGCGAGGCAGCAGCCGAGATCGATCCGCCCTCACAAAAGTCTAGTCGAAAGAAACAAAAGAAAAAGTAAACAGGTAAAAAAAGTAAAACATAGTATGTAATCTAATGCAGATTTCATTCTTTGTATGTACACTGTTTCCATTCCAACGGGATTCATTCCACCGACACATGGGAGGGACGATGACAATGATTAATCAACATTCTTTGGCCGAGTAAGTGATAATTTGCAGGGCCTTTGTGGTACAAAGGTGATCTGGCCCTGAGCGGCCAGGTCTAAACACGACCGACGGCAAGCATTCTGGTCGGCCAAGGGATAAATCACGCGAGTTTGTTGCGATCTACACCTGTGGCGACGATGTAGTCCAGGCGCGGAGCGCCCTGGCCGCAGCAAGATCGCGCTTCGTGAGACATTGCTCAACAAGTTGTGCACATCGTCGCACCCTGGCGTGAAGCCTAGCCTTGAGCGGGACGCCACACACATGTATGTATCGAGATCACTGCCCACTTACCTATTGAGCCTGCTTCTGGACTCAATGGCCGTCCGACATGCTTCGGAACGCTCTGTGGCGACGCTGAGAATGTGTTCTGGAATGCCGGCTAACCGGGCACATTCCACTCCGAACGACTCTTCGGCAAAGCCTTCCGTCAGCCGGTACAGGAAGGTGACGTCTCGTCTGCCATCGATCCGGCTGTCCGTCGTGTACCCCATATGTAGGTTCTGCACGTCGCCTGGGAAACGGCGCTCCAGATCGACGGCCACGAGCGGGTAATGTGTGATGAACAGCGTCTTGCATTTGATTTGTTCCACAAGATGCTGGAGCACTGCATCCGCGATCGCCATCTTAGCATGACCGAAATGAGTAAGCAACTCTTTGCGTTTGTAGGAGGACGCACCCCGTCCGCTGTCGAAGTGCCTCTTCCCAGCTCATCAAGAATCACGAGGCTTTTCGAGGTCGCTGTCTTCAGAATCTCGTTCGTCTCCGCCATTTCGACCATAAATGTCGAGCGTCCACGCGCCAATTCGTCAGACGCTAACTTGGATATCAGTTAATCTATTCAAATTGAGGTAAACAGACGCCTACCGCCCATCCTAGTGATGATGCCATCGCACATTCCAATCCTTGCGGCCCTTGCAGGGACGTATGACCCAATTTGAGCCATGATAGCGATCAAGGCAATCATTCGGACCGCAGAACTTTTGCCTCCCATATTTGGACCCGTTATGATGATACTGCGTGGAGACTCCCCGCCCATGGATACAGAATTGGGTACAAAGGGGTCAGGCCTCAGTGCTTCAACCATCGGATGACGGCCATCAATGATGTCTATGTCATTCTCGTCTGTGAACTCGGGTCGTACATAACCCTCTTGTAGAGCAACGCGAGCAAGGCTGAACAGACAATCCGCGATCGCAAGTTTGTTGATAGCATCCCGGAACAAGGAATAATGAGTTTGCGCGATTTCATCCAGAAAGGAGGTGTAGGCTTTGTTCGCTTCCGCGGCGAGCAATTCCTTATATCTCGCTCGCTCTTGGATCAGCTTTTTGACATCAGAAGTATGGTATCGCCTGAAATACTTTGTGCTGGAATAGATTCTGAGAACATGTTTTTCATCGGAAATATGGTCGTTTACCTTGATACTAAATCCCAACCCACCGGAATGTCTTTGTTATCGGATTTCCTGACCTCTACGAGGAACTAGATTGTGTGAGGGACCCGTGCCAATCGCGAGGCATGCCACGTACTTCAATTCCCAGCACACTCGTCCATTGGAGGGACGGCATTCTTAGAAGTTTGCGGACTGCATTTAAATCAGTGCCTGAACTTCTCCATGGGAGCAAGGCACCTTACTGTGTTTCAATTCCTCTTCGAGTTCAGTTTCAACGGTTCGAATCATCTAGGCAAGTTAACAAACACAAACAATTTGGAGCGGACTAAGATACCCACTAATGCATATTCGGCGAGACTTGGGAATCGTTGCGAATCTGTCCATAAAGACTCTTTCTTCCCTTCCGCAGCACTTTTGAGCGAAATTGCACCCAAATAATTATTGATTGGGGATTTGAGCTTCGGCGTAGCAAGCACTATCTCGTTCAATATTTTAGAATGAAAGTCCCCTAGTGAACCTTCGTCAAAGCCATCGAACGTCGTGGCGACCTTCTTAAGAGCAGGCAACAGGATAGCAAGCTCTTGGGGAGAACACTACAAAAAGGCTGAGATGGTTGATAAAGTGTCGACCGTATAAGAGATCTGACCTTGCCGTACTGGATCCGACACAAACCCTTAGCAAGGTCCGGCAATTTCCTCAGGACCTGTCGAAGGGCAACAAGCTTTTCTGACGGGCTAGCAACTATTTCCTCGATGGCATTTATCCTATCTTGGAGTAGTCTGAAGATCCAGTTGAGTTATTTATGGACAGTAAATATGGTTTGAAAGCTAACCGCTTATCGGTGAGTGGTTGGCCGACCCAACCTCTCAGCATCCTTGCACCAAATTTGGTGGTTGTGTGATCAAGCACCCAAATCAGAGATCCCCTGGTGGTATAGTCTGTCTGGTTTTGGTATACTTCTCTGCAAACCCAGTCAAAATATATCTCAACGATCGACAAGGTACGAACAAATTTGCCATTGTGCTTGCATTAAGGAGCATGTGTGTTCTACTTGCAAAGTTCGCGAAAAACCTGGCGCCGAGGAAAGCGTCTGCAATGCGAAATGACGAAAGGTAGCTGATGGTGTGTGCCAAGGCAACTACAACCTGTTGAGGGAGGCTCGCAATGACACCAAGGATGCCGTCTGCGTAATGTCAACAACAACTTTTAAATCAAACAAAGGTAAACCTGCCCATTGAAAGATCCGCAGGACTGGACTTAGTCTTATCGGAATAGAATTCTGTCACGAAATCGAACGCCACAGAAAAATTCATTCCATTCTTGTAACGCTCAACGCGTATTTTCTGACCGCCGTGAGCAGATCTTGAAAACAAATTTAGCCTTTTATGGGGACATGATAGAATACTGACCCAACAAAATGTCGTAGAACCTTTTCGGTGAGCTTACTCACGCCTTGTTCAGGAAGTAATAGCTCGGCGGGTCGAGTGTGCACGAGCCGGGTCTGAGTCTCCATGAGTACAATCTCTTTACAAGGGCCATATTTCACTGACTTCCAGCTCAGACCGCATTACAGTATCTAGTCCGTTTTTGCGTCAGAGAAAAAAAAACGAAGTGTCCGGACTTACCGTCAAATTCATCCCATATTACATCTCCAGTACTGGGTGTGATAGCGATCATGCCTATCGATACGCGGTCCTCGGAACCACCGCTCGCGGTAACTTCCGTAAAGCAAACGAGCGGCGGAGGCACATGCTTATCCACATCATCAACTGATTGGAGCTCGTCAACATATCTGGAGAATCTGTCACAACCCGGAACATCCATGATCCACATCGCCTTACGTCGTGGCCGTGTAAAGATGTGTAAGCTTCCGTTCAAAGAGGGTGTTTCTAGTTTCGCTGGCTTTTTTGAGCGCTGCAGTCTCAATCTGCTCAACGATCCCGACTTTATATCCTTGCGAGAGGAGCCTGATCCTGTGTCAAGCTCGTTCAAAGAGTGCTGGTTGGGAACGTACTTTCTAAGATGTACCTCACGGCGGTGTACTGGAATCGAGGCAGTTAGGAGATTGCGCCGGCAGTATGCGACAATGCCAAGTTCCTGGCTCGCAATCTGGTAATGAAAATAAACGACGATGCTAGTTCAATGGGCAAGAATATCACACCGAAGCGCTGTCTTCGTAAAAATAGTATTTATATCCCAATTCGATCATCAGAACTACCCCGGGGTTGTCCTTGATAAATTTCAACGACTAGATTAAAGAGAAATGTAATTAGAAGGAAAATGCAAACATACAAACAGACATACCTGTAATTCGGCTGGGGTATATGACTGACCACTGGGTCCAAGTTCTTTTGACGTTCCCTTGCCTTTAGCAAGCCGAGTTTTACCCATGGCTCTGGTTGATTTGTTAGAGAACTTTTCACGGAGGTCCTTGAATGCCTCATCAGAGCCATCGGACTCGCGAACATCTTCCTGATCCCGGAGAGATTCGTCTTCGGATGGATGAGATCCTGCGTCTTGTTGAGATTCTCTACGTGCAAAGCTGCTGTTCTCCGCGAGCAAAACGCGCTTGAATTCCTCGTGTCGCTTCCTCTTAGCATCTTCCTCTCCTGCGATGGGGCTTTCAACAGAACATTTTCGGGAGCCGTCAAAACGCCACTGATCGACGAGGGATTTTCCATTTCCAACCTTCAACTTCTTGATAGGCAGTTGTTCGTCCACTTCTGGCTCCGAGGTCAAGTCGATCGTAGGGGAGTGTGAACGTTTCTCCTGCACAGAGGACTGTTGGTAGAAAAAGGATGAAATACGGGGTTGTTTGGCTGTGCCAGAATGCTCGACGACCGACTTCCGTTTCATTACAGTACAGTCTAAGTAGTCGTCTGCCAAAATGTCTTCGCCCCTACCACACGTGACGTCACATTATCGTCTCACGTGACTGTCCAAATGTTTTAACAGACTCACCCGTACTACGCGTTTCAATTCTAGCACTTAGCGGTACTAGGTCATGTCCTACTACCGTGGTGTGTTCTCTTGCGTTCGCTTGAACCTTATTTCTCGGAATTATGTCCGTTCACAAGCCCCAAGATTTGCCCTTCGAAACTATACAACCACAACCCAGGAAGAACCAGTAATTTCGGAGACAGACCGTACGCCATTGGTAAATCTCACCTTGACATGCGCTAAGGTCTATTCTAAGGCGCGGAGAAAACGTTAAAACGCTTTTGGAAGACTGTGGGTGTTGATGCTAGGACTGATGGGATTGCCGTTACCTTGGACAAGCGCGCGTTGAAGACACCAGACGGGCATATATTGCTGCTGCCAGAAAACAAGCGTTTGGCGGCTACACTCATCGCAAATGAATGGGAAAACCAGGAAACCCTGTTGAAACCACACGCACTACCCATGGTAGGCAGTCTCTTATCGTACTTGGAATAGGCTTGCACATTTTTAGACATCTGTTACATCCAGAGCTATCGACGCTATGCGGGACGAGGAAATCCGTTCAGATGTCCGGAATGCCCTTCTCAACTACCTGGACACGGACACTGTTTGGTACGGTTGGCCATGACAGGATAAGGAAGATGCTGACCTGCATTCCTAGCTTTCACCACGACGATCCCGAGCCACTGGTCAAGCTGCAGCAAGCGCACTGGGACCCGCTTATAGAGTGGGCTAGGAATACCTTTGACATTGAAATACATATTCACCGATCTGTTTTATTTCACTCGCAACCTGAGCGAACGCGACAAATTCTCAATGACATCTTGGCAAAGATGGACCCCTGGGAGATGGCAGGTATGTCGTTCGCGGCGAAATAGTGAATTAATACACCTAACTTTCTCTGTTCTGAAGCCATGGAACGGGCCACCTATGTTACAAAATCTTTCCTTATTGCATTGGCCCTTGTTAAGCGCCATTTGACCGTAGAGCAGGCAGCTCTCGCCACTCAGGTCGAGGTCGCGAGTCAGATAGAGAGATGGGGGGAAGTTGAAGATTGTGAGTTCCAGCTATCTTGTCGGGGCTTGAAGTTCGCATTTACACCCTACTATTGGAATTTTCTGACAAATGCCCTCCTGCAGCTCACGATGTAGACTATCATGACGTTCGCCGGCAGTTGGGGAGTGCCGCTTGTCTAATCACTGATACGCCTTAGAATGCGCTGAATATTGTTCCACTAAAATATTTGCACACGTCATGTGCATCCCAATCAGTCTTCTCCCTCTTGTGTTGCATTGCCTTGCCCTTGACTCCCTATGTCAGGTTGGGCTCCGAATACTGGGGTCGATGAGGACGAATCATCGATGTGTGTAATTATTTCCATTGATATCAAACTTTATGGTAGCTGCGCGGCTTGTTACTAGAGATACTCCAAGCACGTTCCTGCCTTCCATTCGGAGCCCTTCTGATACCCTTCACAGGCCTGATTTAACTACCCTGAAGAACCCTGTGTTCCGTTGCGATTGTAGGGTTCACACCAACTTGTGCGAACGTCATTCAGACTTCAGCACCAATGTGGAACTCATCTGTGTGGATTTCGAGAAAGAAAGAAAAAAAAACTCACTTTCCCTTTCTTGCCTGTTTCCGATAGCTCAGGTCCCAGAGCACTTCCATGAGGCATGGCTCCCAGAATCCCCCTCAGTGTCCGATCTAACTGCCCGTCGTATCGACCCGACGACAACGCGAGTGGTACGTGGCAGAGTATTATTTTTTCGGTGGGAAGAAATGCTAGTTACATCGGTAATCTCACTAGACCGCGGTTCGCCGTTGTCATCGGTTTCATAGCTGTTGAAAGTGCGACTACATGAACTACAGCATTTCTCGAACATGGTGAATATTCCCACCGGGCCAAGGAGCCTCCACGTCACTCAAGCGTGTATCCACTAAATTTAATAATACGAGAATGTCGGAAACAGCTGGGAGCGAATGACACAAAAAAGTAAAATGCGACTTCCCGGGAACTACAGCCAAGCCGATGGCTACTGGGCCACTTCTGCTTCGATATAGGCATGCGGCCGGATCAAGGACGGTATCTTACTGGGAGAGATTGTCTTGAATGGTGGTTCTAAGTGCCCGTGATCTCAAAGCAGTGCTTGCGCCAATCGGCGTTAGGTTATTTCTTAATGCTGTGTGTATTGGTCCATGCGCCAGCGCAGTGAGAATTCGATATTTAGGCGTTGATTATTAGTGAGCGGAAGCCGTCTCCCAAGATATTGTTGTGTCAGATTTCAGCGAGGAAATCTGCTGGAATAGTAGTGTGTTTGAACTCAACCATAATCATGATGTTCCCCATGCTATAAGCGGAAGCGAATAAATCCCGACGACAACAGCCTGTAGTCAGGTGTCTATGCTATAGGCTGTGCGGTTCCGATCCACAAGAAAGTTTCTGGATCGCACATGCCACAAATAGCGTATGGTTTTGCATAGGCATATAGAGCCAATCGTTTGGTGGGGCGGAGTGCGAATTCCTTGTCATGGAATCTGATGATTCCACACCCCCTGACTGTGACAACTGCGTGTACACCAGCTGTTATTGTGAAGAGAACATTTATTGGCTCGTAAAGCGATTTCTAGCCCTATCGGAGGGAAAACAACAGTGGGATGTTTTTTCTGTATTTATCTCCAATTCGACGAAAACGGTAATAGTTGAGGTGACGAAGGTTTGCACGTTCTGAAGTTTATTTACTACACAGGTGGCGTTGTGGAATCAGCGAATGGGATCATGCAAAGATACAGCAATAATATGGGATTATCACGTCGTCTTAGCGTTATGCAAGCGCTCGCAGGTGCATAACCAATTGCGGGGTGCGTGGATCTATGATCTCGACACCTGTCTGCCCATCCCATGTCCCTGGAATGGTACGTGAAAAACATACGAAAGTTTGTTCCTCATCTCGGATCTTTTCTAGTGTATGTTGATCAGACCTTCCCACTGGGGGCTGACATTCCACTGCAGTATCAGAGGTGCGGGGAATTTACCATCTTATCTCAGCAGCAAACCACCATTTGATCAGCCTCTTCAGGGTGGTTCCTGGCAAAGTGTATCTCGATAACTTTGCTTCGGACAGATCTCACATGGTAAGCCGATTTAAAGTTTCCCCTATCTCATGAGTATGCGTCCTCATTATCGATAAAGTTACATGCCCCAAATGCCTCCGAACCTCCCCGGTATCTCTCTGAACCGCCAGCTTATGCTACAATCTGCGGACCGGAGGCGGGGAAGCACGGCGTTGTGAACAACCTTATGACCCACTTCGTTTCAATGAGCGAGCAAGGGATTGGTACAGTAATGGATTTCGAGGGTTTTACAGCGTGGTGTTCCCGATAGAGCCAGTGTGACATACGTGACAGTCACGGATGTAGTTGTCACACGCCAATGAGCGAATTTCTTCCAGCGTTGTTGTTGTCGCTGCGTCGGCTGGCCATTTGTCGACCGTCGAGCGTTCCTTGTCATGAATTCCGCATCTTCTTCGTCTTCTTCTTCCTCCAACGGTCTCAACGGTCACACCCCGGCAAATGGACTAAATCAATCCATCTCCCATCAATCTGAACATTCGTGTGGCGATGATGCCAACGTGTCTGTCGTATCTCCAGCCCCTCTATCTAACGGACATTCGCAGTAAGTAATCTCCTTTTGTCCATGTCGGACCTGCCGATCGACCCAACGCCACTCCAGCACACCGTTCCAACTGCATAACGAAGAGATTGTAAACCACTTGTATCATGCAGGCTTTCAGACTGGTGTGGGTACCTATGTCCCTTATACGAAGCGCCTGCTGATCTTATGACGTTAGAATTACGCGGATACAATCCTTGTATGCAAATTCTTTCCCGGGACCTTTTTCCAAGTGTCACTGAACCAAGGCTAGCACGTTCATCAAAATTCCTATCGCCTGCATGCGATAATTTTGTCTCGATCACCATTTCTTGCCCACTTAATGTCCACGTCTCCTCAAACAGGAGGACAACGTGTAATATACGTGCAGCTTGATCATGAGCCAGAGGTCACGCCTGAGGTACGTTTCTGCGAATATTGGTCATCTCTCCGTTCATTTCCGCCACCGCGTGCGGTCGGTGACCGAGTAGAAGTTGACCGTGTCTCCAAACGTCAGCCGTTTGAAGACCGACTACTCTTATCACGCACCACCGACGCCTCGGAGGCCGTGCTGGACATCTCCTTTATTTTATGTTATTTTTTCCAATCAACTTTCTTATTGACCTTTTCTTCGACATTTGCAGGGTTTCGCCATAGGTATTGGTTTGCTGTGTTGGTTGTTTCAGTCCGTTGATAAGCGACTTTCATAGCGCTGGGATACCTTTATTCGTCGGTCTCCATCAATCTAATTCGGCCCGAGAATGCACGAGGTGTTCTTGCGGCTGGATGTCTGCTTGGTGGGATGGAGGATCTCTGTGGATTTGCATATGGAGCCTGCAGGCAGTCCATCAGTGTGGAAACAATCACTGAATGGCTCGAATTTATTGACAGCATCCCTCTGTCACCCGAAGGGTCGCTGACCCCCCAACCACATCTGACATCTGTGTTTGGGCAGTACGCTCGCAGATTAAGAGAAGACGTCTTTCATTTCCTCGTAGTCACACTTCCCAACACCTTGAAAGTGTATCCCTGTGCAGGACCTGAATCTGGTCCTTCACAGTCTGGTCGCGATACTCTGCTGCAAATTTTCTCTCTTGTACCCTTTGAGATGTTTAAGGCGGCTGTGGAATCACCTACTTTCCAAATTGGTGCGTGTTCGTCGTGCCGGTCGTCTACTGTGACACAGACTGTCTGATTCATTTGTCGCAGGTTCCGATCAGTGTCGCTTCAAATTCGCAAAAGATGCCATCGAGCTGAGGAAACGGGGCATTGCACGAGGGCATGGATCGGAGGAGACAGTGGTGCTTGCCTTTGGTGGAGGTCATATGAGTGGAAGTGCTGTCCACATTACTCGAAAAATGCGAAAGCGGCCGCTCTGGAAGGTTAACTCATGAACCGACACTTGTTGGCTTTTTCTGGAAATCTACATTACGTGAACCCATTGGAGCGATCTGGCACCGTTTTTGCACCCTATTTTACATACTTGTCGGAATGATAAATCTCGACGGTGTGAATTCCTGTAACCACGGAAGACCGCAAAAACAAATGGCTTGATTCGTTTCCGTGTTGGACCCTTGGTCTAACTCCACAAGCGGGGTGCTCCCGGCAAGTACCACAAGTTAAGCTTTTAGTTGTGTCATTTCATTGATCGCCTCGCCCGAATCCTTCGGGCAACTTCAAGCAGCCGCTGTCAAGAAGTTGATATGTACACGGAAAACACTGCTTTTCCGGATGACCTTCTTGGCAGATCTCCGGTGGTCTCTATTGGTACAGAGCCATCGCTCTCAGACACAACCATGCCACGTTCAATTAGGTATTTTCTGGCCATGTACCGGTGCCACTCCCGAGATCACGAGAGCAACACTTCAAGGACCGAAACTATCCAGTGCCGCCCCCTCGCCAGATTATTTTTCCTTCATATATGAAGGCGTGTGTGTTCCGTAGAGTTCAACAGAAACCTGCCCCCCCTTCCCCGCTCACTTCGCTCACTCTCAATGTCTTCCTTCGAGTACGAGATTTACTTCACTGGCAGAGACCACCCCCGCGACGGATGCATCGTCATCGGCGAGGATGCGAGACCAGTCTTTTTCGAATTCGAGACCGCACTGTCTCCGTCCACGACGACGCGTACGACGGTGCGTGTTGCGGGCCTCGACCTCGACCGCGTGGCCTTTTTTCAATTCTCCACCACAACTTTTTCTCGTATAACTGACTGCGAACGCCCTCGTTACCTTTTTTTTTTCTTTCATTCACGCAGATCTGCAGTGACGAGACTCCCGTCGCCGCGTTCGATTGGGGGAATGGCAACGGTAACGGCAACGGCGGAAGTCTCGGCGTCGCCACCATCGGCGACAGGGAATTCCCCATGGAGAACCTCGTCATGCCCGGTTCTGCACCCAAGTAAGTAAAATAATATTTCGCCAAACTTTTATTTGTTTTATAATATAAAACGACCTTCCTCGAGCCATAAGCCGCTGACTATGTTTTGATTTTGGTTTTTTACACCCAGCGCCCGCCGCTTCCAGGCAGCCGATGGCAGGTTCTATGAATGGCGGCGCTCTTATCGCGACCCCAATTCTTATGAGGTGTCTGCCACCCTTGGGTTCTTTTTTTTTGTTCTGATCGTTGGTTAGTTGTATTCGGGTCCCAATACTCCGCCAATTGCAGTGTTCCGCCAGCTCTCACAAGCCACACCCATTGGCCCCGCCCACGGGGCTTTGGAGTACAGCTTTACCGATGGGTTATTTCTACTTGAGGCCCTTCTCGCGCTGAATCTCAACCGATGGTTGGATTTGAATTTGGAATGATCTAAGATCGACGAGCAATGCGATAATATGTACCACTTATTTATATCCCATAGTTTGTATGAATACGGTTATACTAAGGAGACAGGTGTAAATGCGATCGAGTAAACGTATCAAGCCGGAAAGAAAGAAAGAAAATAACGAGGGAAAACATTCACACAATAAATCCAGCGGTCAGGAACTTCTGATGGCACCAAGCATGTGTTCCAACCTCTCTTCAACAGTCCATTGTATATCGGCGTCAGAGCGGAAGGAACTCGCGGAAGAATGATCAGGGGGTTGAGTAAGGATAACATTGAACGACCCAGCGTCCATCCCTTGCGAAAGACTCTCTATAAGGCGACCTATCTGCGCCGAAGAGCTATAGAAAACCTAGTCCCGGGAACGTCAGTTTACAGCTCAGTACCGAGAAGTAAGAACTTGCCTTAGTTTCAGGACGCTGCTTGCCCTGCGAAGAGATTCTACGAGGATTGATAGAAGAGATAGTACTCTTCGATGCCGACCTAGCGTGATCTTTGAAGAACAGCTGGACATTGTCCCCATTTTCGCGTGATGATGGCTCTGACTCCAAGCTGGCTCTCGGATGCAAAGAACCGATATCATCCTCCCTCAAGCCATTGACGATCTGCCTAGAAACAGGAATCAGCCAAAATGCCTCCCAACATACACAACGACCTACCAGATAGTTTCGCCATTCGCCATTTCGATCACTTCGACTGCGGGACCCTCCTGAATGGCTGTGCTATCGGGATCCTGCCCCGTTCCCGCGTCGTCAATGGCATTTGTATGTTGACTCTCACCAGAGTACATATCATAGCTAGTCAAATAAAGATCAAGATATGGCTTAACGGGGAAACTTTTACCCACAGGGAATCATAGGGGGAACTTGGTTTCTCAACCCCAGTATTCGGGGGTGGTGATCGAAGGAGCACCTCGGCCTGCGCACCAATAGAGGCGGTTCCCCCAGGCACCGGAGGTGGCCTATCGGTGGAAAATCGGCGACCAGCTTTCGGAGGTGGGGGCGTCGGTGCACGATCATGCACTGAGCGGGCCGATTGAGCAGAAATTGCACTGCCTGAGCGTCGGTGTCGTCGTATCGACCCTTTCCGGTTCACCTGACTCAGGTCCACCTTGGAACCTCGAAACTCCGAGGGGAAGATGAGGGTTCTTCGAATAACGGCAGCATTCTCAGGTATCTGGCGATTCTCGCGGATTTGACCAGGTTCCTCCACCTTCTGCAAAGATAGTTTTCTCACAGTTTTATCATCTGCAGTGCTGGGTGGTTCATCTTCGCTTGCATGCTTATCGGCTGATAGAGCTGAGCGATTCTGGTCCAAGATACTTGATGGCTGTGCAGTGGGGGTAGGGGTGTTGACGGTTGTAGTGGGATGTCCTCCAGACTGTCCCGAACCCGTTGCTCGGGAAATGGAGGTAGAGCGGGTTAGCAAGTCGTTCAGAGCAACCTGATCGAGTCCGATTCTTGACGCCGCTTCGAAGAGCTGTTTAACTGCAGCAGAGTCAACATCATTAACGAGAGCAGCGGAAGCATCGACGCTCGGACGAGCGCTTGCTTCACTTGGTGGTGGATTTACGACTGTTGGAGCAGAGGACACAACGTTCCCTCGAATGTGTCCTTGATGCGATGACGCTGTAGGTGAAGACGTAGTCGGAGAAGTTCGAGAGTGTACGCTAGATGGACTATCTCCCGCGTTGTCCGTTGTGCGAGGCTTCCGAAAACGCGCCATCAATCCCTTCAGGCCAGGGGCTGCCGACGCAGGAGGAGCGGCGTTCGGCGTCTTGATTTTAGCCAACTCAGTCGAGCTACCAGAACCGAATTTTGGCAAGGGAAGGGTCGGCCGCCGACTGAGACCATGTGAAGCCTGTGAATGGATATCGGCAGAGAAAGGCGCAGCCTCATCACCACCCAGTGTGGTTTGTTTTACTCTGAGAGTGTTCCTAATGCGTCGCATACGTTGAGTTATACCGAGCGCAGGCGGAGGGCTAACTGGAGTGGATGAATTTGGGGCGGGTAGTGGTACAGTCCCGACGCTGGTAGAAGTTGACAAGAGGCGGGGTTCAGATATCTGGCTTGGGTCAATCTTCTTACGAGCCACGGATGCCGTCGAGGCATTTACATCGGAGAACTTTCTTCCAAGCGGCTTCATCAGGGCAGCAGTAGCCGCGTCTGCCTTGCGCTGGATCTCTCTGGCGAGCTCAGTCTGGTCGATAGGCACTAATCGTGGGTTTCGCAAGGACTGTGACCGCTGCGGAAGTGAACCGGGGGAGAAGGTTGACTCGCTTTGTACCTGCCGTGTACCGAGAGAAGCG
>JBBPRP010000331.1:0-16666 GCA_038093135.1 Leccinum longicurvipes
GACCAAACTACATACGCTGACGTCGCGCTCCGTGCGACGTGATCAACTCGTCAAGTCTCCCGCGATGGCGCAGATGCGCACAGCCTTTAAAGGCATCGCGTCTCGTCGGAGCGCGATGCGCTCGCGTACGACTACAGCTTCAATCATGGAGCGTCTGCTAATTTCTTCGAGCCTATCCGGAGACGCGTCCGACACCTCTTCTGAGACACGAGAAGGCGATCTGAAGCGCGCACTGGAGACGACGTTGGGCAGTCTGGCGACGTTGAGGGTGATATACAAGCATCGGGCGTCGAGGTGGGAGGAGGAGATGGCAAGAGTTTCGGACGAACGGGAGAGGGTTATGTACCTATGCATGGACAGTGCATAATTTACGAATGTGATCCATCGGTTTTTGGCAAGTGTTACTGATCTGCGAGTCCATGCACGTTTGAACTGTCTTCATTAAAAAAATGATCAAAGCGACCACATCTTCCAGGAAAAAAAAACAATGTGGATGTAGTACAAATAATCCCTGGGGAAAGGACATCATATTCTTCCCCCTGTTACGTAAGGGTGATGTTGTGGGGGAGCCTCGGCCGGGATTGGTGAATCGAGGAACGATGCCAGGACAATTACTGGATGAGGATGTGAAGGTGTTCTTCGAGGCGGGCGATGGTGGCGTGGATGACATGTCGCATGGCCTGTCTGGCGGCCACCAGGATGGCAGAGTGGACACGGTGAACGAACGAGAGGAAGACGTCGATGTTTTCTAATTTCCGTTTCTTCCTCAGCCAATGCCTGCCCGGGTAGTCTGCGACCTAATGTGCGGTCCAGGGTGGATGAAATTGGATGGATAAAAGATCCCACACAGGGCGTGGAACAAGATGAGCGTTTTAAGCCTCTGAAGCCGGCAGGGTGGCTCGTCCGGGTTTGCAGGGGGATGGATGACAATCTTGAGCAGATGGGATATGTATAGGACTTGAGGCGCCTCGCGCATCTCAGATCTCTGCCGTGAAAAGTGAAGTCTAAATGAATCTATAGGTCATCGCTCCGAATGATCTTTCCCGAAACTCACGTGTAAGCTTTCCGATACACTTGGGACCTGACAGAGAGCTATCTCACGTATGTTCGGGTCTCTCGAGGAAAGACATTGGATGAGCAAGCTGATGACCTTGACCCAGCCCAAGGGCGTCATGGGAGGACACTCGACCAGCATCTGCGGAGACAACGCGGTCACGATTAGCGGATCATACGTCGAATCGTCCATGGGTCCATCCTTTGCGCCTCTCTCTTCCCCGAGCCTCCTCTACAAAGGGAATGCAAGACACGTTCAAATCATATAGACAGGGTGGAAACTCTGGACAACTTCGAGCACATTGGACATCGCCGCATCTGGGGATGGAGACCATCTGGAAAAGAAGGCAGACAGGGACATGCACTTTTTCGCTTCGAATAGCCTCATTATGGACAGCAAATGCTTATCGGCTGACGTCATCGTCCCTTCGTAGGCCTGAAAGAGACTTTGGATATGGGAAGGCTGAGAGGTGTTCCCAGGATGGAGTCGGAAAAGTGTCTCCAGCAGACACGTCGCTTGGTTCCTTTGCGAAGGGCTGCCACGGTTTCCGCAGACCCCATCAAACTGTTGATATTGAAGAATGTTTTGCAGCAGTCGGTTGACGATGACCGGCTACGAACGAAAGGATGAAAAACTGAAATCAAATTGAAGAGATGTACTGGCTCACCTGCAGCGTTTTTTTGTTCGCCAAAACCATAGCGAGGTCAAGCATGCCAACAACTGAGAGATGTTTTTTGAACCAAGATGGTTAGCAAAGGCTCCACTAAATGAGATTTAAGTGTTTTCTGTCGTGTCGCGACATATTCATAGACGGAGAAGTCGATCACCATTGAGCTTGTCCAGGACTTTTCCAGAATCCCCAGAGTCTGCGGGCTCGTGGGAAAGACATCGGACAGCCCGTTGCAAAGCACGATCGACGATACTCATCGTGAGATCATCGCAACCGGAGACCTCGAAGAGCCTGCAAGCGAGAAACGTCGTTGCGGGATGAGGCGAGGCTGATGGGGTTGCCGGGGCACACTAACTCCTAGGTAATAGGATTGGGTTGCGCTGGTGCTCGGGTTATGATGATGGATGCGGCGAGAGAGGCGACTCCGACGGCGTGCAGCTGCCTCTGAAAGACTGAAACGGGTTTTTCGGGGCGTGCAGGCCGGCGGCTCATCCCAGAGTACACTGACGTCAGCTCAGCCGCGGCGCGCCTGACACTTCGATCGCATCATCCGAGTCAAAGCTTCATGCTCCATGTTATACAGAATTGCCTATACAAACGACCCCATCATTTCCCTTCGTCTCCACTCTGTCGACTTGGAAAATTGCATCCTACGCAACCAACACGTTCCCCTGGCTGATGACCACCGCGTCCGAATAGACCCGAACAACGTCGCTTGGACCAACCGAAAACGACTGCTCTTTGCCGCCCTCACGGACGAGCTTCATTGTCTCCTGTCCACTTCTCCTCCACAGATTCTGTCCTGGATTCTCGGCTTCTTGGGACTGGGGCTTGACAAGGAAGTTGTTGGCACTCCCGCCGCTAGTATTCGTGATCGACACGTTGATGTTTTGATTTCTGCGGTTGGACACCCAGACCATCGCTTACTTCTTTAGACTGAGAGGATTGATGAGATAGCTGTAAGATTCGTATGTAAGTTCGGCATTGAGTCGCTTTGCGCATTGAAGGAGGGCGCACGTACTGAGGTGAGTGGGTACAACTCGTCAATGCTAAGTTGGGTCGGGGTGCCCTACTTATAGCCTTATCCTTAGACAGGCAGCGTAGTGCCCACCCTCACTCGGACTCGATAACGTGACGGTTAGATGCATTTAGGACCCGGGGGTGGACAGTGCTCTACAAATCAGGTCACGGGATTGGAATATTTGGATCAGATGAGTCCCCCAACCAGCGCCCGCATCCACGACCGTTGGACGAATTTCCGACGATATGTCCCACAAGCAGACTTGTCCTTCAAGAAGCTAGCGCCCGCGCCTACGCCCGCAGTCGTTTGACGTATTTTTGATAATCTTGAACTCACATGCGCCACAAAGGTCTCAAGAAGATCAATCAAACCTGTCCCCCAACGTTCAAGAAGCTAGGGCACACGCCGGTCGTTGGACGGATTTATGGTGATTTCGGACAACGTAGTCCGTAAACTCGTGACAGATCAATCAAACTTGTCCTCAGACAATGTTCAAGAAGCTAGCGCCCACGATCACCGGACGGATTTCTGGTAACTTGTCACACAAATCATCAATCAGACCTGTCCTCGAAATTCAAGAAGCTAGCGCCCACTCCCGCAGTCGTTGGACAAATAATCTCGGACAACGTAACCCTCAAAGGTCTCGAGGAGGTCGATCAAATATGTCCCCAATGTCCAATAAGCTAGCGGTCATTGGACAGATTTCTAATAATTTCCGACAACGTGCGCCACAAAGGTCTGGAGCGAATCAGTCAGACTTGTCCTTGACGTTCAAGAAGCTAGTGCTTGCGCCAGGCCCCCAGTTGTTGGACAAATAATCTCGGACAACATGACCCACAAATATCTCGAGTAAATCAATCAAGTTTGTCCCCCAACGTCCGAGAAGCTAGCGCCCACACTCACAGTTGTTCAAGGCGGACATCCAATGATGTTGGACAATGTATCCCGCACACTCGACAACACATGTTGACAATGGATGAGCACAGGACTCGGATTCATGGTAACGAGAGGCCTGAGTTTGGCTCAGCGCATGCAATCCCCCGGAATCGGTCAATATGACTGGCAAAGGCAGAAGTAGTGTCTTCGATACTTTCATGTCCGCAGTGGGTTGTGCACGCGCGAAAGTTGTGGTCACATCCGATTTAGCACCACCGTCACCAGGCAAATCAATGGGACCATGTGACTGTGATTGGACCAATTATCCAGCAGAGTTCTAGTCCCGTCGAACCGTCGCGTTCTCGAGTTAGCGTGGGTAACCCGCCCAAGAACAAACATATAAGTATAGAGCTCCGGCGCATCTTTGGTCAACGAGTTCTCCCTACTCACCTCAGTGCGTTATTCCCCTTTTGCATTACTCGCGTAAAACAGGGCGGATCTGATGTTCAAACTTGACAGGCATTTTACGAATTATCCGAATCTGAAAGAACAAGATGGTCTGGGTATCCAACCGTGAAAATAGGAATATCAGAGTTGCAATCACCAACAAGACTGGGGGGAGCGCTCAATCATACAGCGTTCAACCGCAGTCCAATGAAACCGAGTCCACCGGACAGAATCTGTGGAGGAGGAGTGGTGAGGAGGTGCTGACGCTCCTTCGGGAGGGTGGGAAAGAGCAGTCCTTCATGGTTGGCCCGAGCGACTTTGTGCAGGTCTACTCTGACGCGGTGATCGTCAGTCAGGCAAACGTGCTGGCTGCGTAGGACAGCATAGTTCAAGGCATGGAATGTTTGTATGAATCCTGTATAAGCTGTAGGAGGTACTGGAATTCACGGTAAAGTCGCGGACAAAGTCCTTCAGCCTGAGAGAATCTGTTACAAATAGTCACTAGCTCCGTCTGGTATTTGGAACACGAAATGAGATCCTTGGGCTTGGAGCTTTGAAGCTCGAGCACTGAGCCTAGGTCTGGTAACGTAGTGATACGATGGATTCCTTGAAGTCGGAGCGCACCTAACGGCACTGGCATAGGGAGGCCCACCGTACTACTACATACCAATGATTTGAGATCTGAACTTCTCGGAGGTAAAACAGCCGCACGAGTTCCTTTGCTTCTTTTTCCTTGGTCAATTTGTTCCACGGCTTTCTTCTTTTTATTCACGAGAAGCTTTGAATGACGCCGGTCGGAGAGAGGCTGTACTATAGAGGTGTTAATTTAGATGAAAGAAATGGTGCTGGCGCTGATGCACATTGGCGAATTCCCGTTTCCAGAGGGCCTGTTTTTGGTCAAGCATTTAACGCGACTTCCAGCTGTACCATTCCCGTAGCATGATCCTTTCTTGACTTGAAGTGGTAGCATTGATACAATCAAGCCTGAATGTAGTACGATCCACTTTATCCCCTTGGAGTCAATGGTTTACTATTTACTACTTGGACCGACTGGATGTGCTGACGTAATAGACTATTGTCCTTTCGATACGCGTCTAAAAAAAGACTTCAAAAAATGAAAGCGACAACGACGAGTTCATCCGCGTCGACGCCCGTCGCGCACAACGCTCTCCCACCGCCATCCGCTGCGTCCAACTCCCGCTCGTCCCGCATCGCGCCCCACTCCCACATCAAAGGCCTTGGGCTCAACGCCGAAGGGCTCGCCGCGTCTGAGGGAGCGGGTTTCATTGGCCAGATCAATGCACGCGAGGTACGCTATCACCACGCGTCTAGAGTGCTCCTTTGCTGTTTTCTGAATCGTATGTCTCATCTCTGAAACTGGTGATCTCGTCTTGCTTGTCTTGGTACATCGCTCAATCGCTGTGGTCCCTTCACCCACTCGTTCTCCTGAACATCCATCACTTAGGCCTGTGGCGTTGTTGTAGATCTCATCAAATCGCGCAAATTCTCCGGCCGTGCGCTTCTCCTCGTTGGTGCACCCGGTACGGGCAAGACCGCACTCGCGCTCGCGGTGTCGCATGAGCTCGGTGTGAAGGTCCCGTTCTGCCCTATGGTCGGGTCCGAAGTGTACAGCACAGAAGTGAAGAAGACGGAGGTGCTCGCGGAGGCCTTTCGGAGAGCGATCGGTGCGTTCTTCTTGCGTTTAGCGCTTGCCGGCACTGGTGTTTCTCGTTCACATCAATCACATGGGGTACTTTACACCCTCGCCCTCGCCCTCGCCCTCTACGACTCTTGACCCTTGCATGCGTTCTAGATGCTCCTCAAGCACACCGCTGACGCTCGTTTTCAGGCCTCCGGATAAAAGAAACAAAGGAAGTATACGAAGGCGAAGTCACTGAACTAACGCCCGCCGAGTCCGAAAACCCACTAAGCGGCTACGGCAAGACAGTCTCACACGTCATCGTCGGGCTCAAGACTGTCAAAGGCACGAAACAACTTAGGCTGGACCCGACCATATACGAGGCCATCCTAAAGGAAAAGATCGTCGTCGGCGATGTTATATACGTCGAAGCCAACACGGGTGCTGTCAAGGTGCGTCGATTGCTCTTCGCGTGTCTGATTTACCCCGACCATATCCTGATCGTCGGAAATTACGCATATATCCATAGCGCGTCGGCCGGTCGGACGCGTACGCATCGTCATACGACCTCGAATCCGAGACGTACGTCCCTCTACCCAAAGGGGACGTGCACAAGCGGAAAGAGCTCGTACAGGACGTGACTCTGGGCGATCTCGACGCTGCCAACGCCCGACCCCAGGGTGGACAAGATATCATGAGTGTGATGGGCAGTCTGATGAAGAGCGGACGGACGGAGGTGACGGACAAGCTCCGGAGAGAGGTTAACAAAGTTGTCAAGGGATACGTGGACCAGGGCGTGGCGGAGGTCATTCCTGGCGTGGTGTTTATTGACGAGGTGCGCTCGCTCCTGGGGACGGACTGCGACGCCGTGAGGCGATTGATACATTGTGGCTTACCCAGGTGCATATGCTCGACGTCGAGTGTTTCACCTATCTCAACTCGTTGCTCGAGTCTCCGATGGCTCCAACGGTCATCCTGGCTACCAACCGAGGCAATGCGCTCGTGCGCGGGACGACGGATGTGGTATCTCCACACGGCATACCCGTCGATCTACTCGATCGGTATGTGGCGCAGCTTCTTGCTAGCCGCTGAGACGACAACAGGACGCACATCTCATTTTGTTTTTATTTTGCATACCCACAGATGTCTCATAGTCAAAACAGATGGGTACAATCGCAATCAGATTTCCAAGGTGGTGCAGCTTCGTGCGAACGTGGAGGGGCTCAAGCTCGGGTCCGGTGTGTTGGACCGACTGGCCGAGGAAGGCGAGCACGGATCGATGCGGTACGTTTTCGCATTCGTCGTTGTCTTTATTATCTTTGTCGTTATCTCTGCTCGAAAAAAAAAACGCTGATAACATTATCGATTTGTGGCACCGACGTACTAATGCGATTCGAAACCTAAATAAACGAAATCGTAATCAGTTACGCCCTACAACTCTTAGCGCCCGCTTCCATTCTGGCCGGTTTAGCGGGCCGGAATGAAATATCGGTGGAGGATATCGGAGAGATGAACGAACTCTTTTTGGATGCAAAGACTTCAGCGAAACAGATTGGGGCGGACGGGGGGTTTGATGGTGGGCGGATGTCGTAGTCCCTGGTGCTAGTGCGTTGTTTTTTTTTATAGTTATTTCTTGTTTTGGCCCCCAACGCTCTATCTAGTGCCATGCATATGTCGATATCGATACACGGATGCGAACGCACGTGGCATGTGTCAATAACATTCTGTTATCTTTTTCTTCTCTGCTGTCAAAAGCTTCCCCGGTGTCATTAACTATTCGCCTGCGCATGTCTTTTTTGGTGGAGCAGAAAATAATATTGACGTGTGTCATTGATCGGGATCTTTTTGTGGGGCCGACCTCGTGGACAAGAAGCTTCACTGACTAACTAGGACCTGGATGGTGAGATTACAATGGACCTGATGATATCACAGGGAAACAGAGAGCCAGTCAACCCGTTCTAACCCAACTGGGTGAGATGAGTGAGATACATGACCACGAAGGAATGAAGAGTTCGGATGGTGCCATCGCCATTGAACATGCATGCATGCGCACGTTCTTCTCCAGTGCTCTCCGTTTGGATGCTCCACATAGGTTATTTGCCGATGTGGATCTTGGCGAGTAATTTTTTGTGTTCAATTGGAAACAATCGAGTGATGCCATCCTGTCCGTACATGGCAGCTTAGCATGCATGTATTCTGCAGGGCTCTTGCTAGGATTGGTCCTTAAATAATATGGGAGCCTGGGGAGAAGGGGTTGACTTGCTGGTTTGAGGAATGGTTGGATGTTCATAATATCCAAAAGGTTTTTGGCATGAATGACACCATGCCAGATGTGTGAAATGCATGTTCTGGGGGGCTCCTGCTTGGTTTGATTCCAAGTTCTGTAGAACATGTCTGGGGAATCAAGACATTGACTTGGTGTATGATCCTCAAGGTTATGATAGCATCCATACTCTATTTTGAGTCATCTATAAGGTTTTGGCTGTAGTGAAAAGATCTTGGATGGGATGGCCTCAATGTTGCAAATTGTAACATACAGTGTATACAGTATCTAGTACATATTTCACTTCATTCATTTCTCCAAGTCCAAAGCACCCATGAAAGCACCAATCATTTTAGTATCAATAGTGCCCTTGAGTCACATTGTTGAGCACTGAGGCACAAGAGTGCTACACAGCACTAGCTAACCCTAAAATACATAAGACTAGGAAGGAGGGATGGCTTGAGAGAGGAGATGTGTAGTGTGGATGAGCACATGGGGCTAGGGGCTATCAGTGCTCACCAGGATTTGGTACCTGGAGTCCTCAAGTCTTATCAGACAAGGGGCAGCATGAAAGCTGGTAATGAGCACAGATGGCAGAGTCAGTATCCACTATCAGGAGACACAATGGTCTGAGATGGTTGTGGACAAGGGATAAGACAAGAGAAATATTCTATAAATGACTGAAGGTATAGGCTACTATACATGGGGTTTATATACTGACTACCAGCAAGCATAGGCTATATAAGGTAAGCTGGCTCTACAACTATCAGTAAACATGATGATGTTATAGCATTGGTCATCAAGTGATGTCATGGGCCCAGACCTGATAACTAAGAAGGTCAGGTGACTAGAAAAGAAAGACAGTGGTAAGATGAAGAGAAAGCAAGATAAGACAAGTGCCTCCTGATAAGAGAATAGATATGTAGGTAAACAAGTAATAAGAGAAATGGAAAGAAGAGAGAAAGAGAGAGATCATGGGTGACATTGAGATTCATAACACACATGGCCTGATTAAGTCATCAATCATGTGACCTATCACATGACCCAGTGTGTAACAACAGCCTCATCATTCATATTTTCATGATCATCCTACTGCTACACCTCATTGTCTCATATACTGACATAATTGATTGAGTGTTTTGCATGTACTCCATATTTAGTATAGTAGTTTACACATCTGCCCTAGAGCAGCCTCATGTGATTTGGTATATATATATATTAAATGCAATAGGTGGGAACAAGCCAGTCTTGTTCTTGTTAGATTCCCTCTGACAATAATATCCTTTTCTAAATCCTAGCTTGTGGTATGCCAGATGCTGTATAGTGTCAGTGGTTGCCTTCAATCAATAGTCTGGAAAGTATACTCACACTTTCAATGGCACATTGAAAATTTGATAGTCTTGATATATAGTTAACAGTAGCAAAATTAAGTTTCATTCTAAATGACAAGGTAAATTTTAAATTTTATACAAGTGTATCTGTGAGAACTTACTGAAAACATAATTTGTAATCAAGTTTATAATGATGATATAAAGAAGACAATATATTTAAAAGAGTGGAAATTGTGAATAAAGATTTTATATTTTGATTTGGTATTTTTGATACTTCAAAAATGATTCCATGTGACATCTCATCTTTGCTTTACATCTCCTTACAAAAGTTTTATTCATGGCCCAAGATATATGAATACAACATGACTGAATGCATTTTTGTCTATTATTGACAGTATCAACCATTTTTCTTTGCTCTATCTTCTACTATTCTCTTTTTTAACATCTTGATGTTCTAACTTCTTCTATACCAGATTCTTAGAAACTAAACTTAAATTGCTGAGTAAAAGGAGTTATTAATCAAGTATACACATGCTTAACATACTCATCCAATTCTGAAGAATGACATTCAAAATCATATCTATCTTTTCTTCTTTGGATGCTTTGCTATACTGATCAAAAATTCCCTTCATAGCTGATTTCACCTTTTTGGGTAAGTTTGATGCCTTGTACTTCTGAGTAGCAGATAGAAGTGGTTGAGGATTCTGTTGATGGAAAAGATAGAAGGAATGCTCCAGAATAACCAGTATATCTATGTACAATACAATAATTTTTTTGTTTTGTTTTTGTTTCAATAATACTTGACAGAGAAAAAAGAACATACCAGTGGCAGTTAAAAGGATCTTCTGCCATGTACCCAGATTCATCTATGATGCTCAGATTTATCATAACAAAACAGGAATTTAACCAGGAATTTACAATATTGTTAGCCTTTAGGATGGAGGATTGCTTAGTTTCAACACTGGACTGAATAATAAAATGTTATAGCCAGAAAACAATGTAATTATTTTACACACTGTTTCATTATGGACAACCTGACAATCACAAATTGAATTCAAATATGTAAACAAAAATGAGGTCATTATAAAATCAATTCACCATCTATGATGTTGTGAAAAATAAGGTCTGAATTGAATCTGTACAATAAACACTTACAGACTAAAATTGACATAAAATGAAAATAGATCATTGATAAGATATTAAAAATATTATCACAAGAGTAGTGAAATCTTACATCCTGGAAGTAATAAAACAAGTATCATACACACTTCCAAAAATAATATACACTGACTTACAGACTTCAAATTTTGCAGTGATTAGTAAACAAAACTTGTAAAATTACAACAAACAATATAATACTTACCATCTGTGAGGAATCCATAGTATTTATCATGAATATAATAATGCTTCAGTGTATTCAATGATATACCTTCTATAATTATTAAACAAAAAGTTAGAATATGACTATAACATGCCTGGTAAAACTCACTCTCTTTAATGGATAGAATACAAGAAGGTAGTTATAATAGATAGCACAATTAAATTGAGATACAATGATAGAAAGCTTACCAATTGGATAAATTAGAGTAAAAGTAAGTTGAAATGAGAATCAATAATGGCCAATATAAAATATATGGTAAGGGACTCACATCCTATAAATGAAAAGAGAAGAGCAAAAAAACATACAAAATCATTATATGAAAAAAATTCAGACAATCTCTGACTCACTTTCTGTCATTTGGAAATAGAACAAAAACATGGTATCAGAACCATTACTACTATTTAATTTATTGCATGATGCCAAACTCACAAACTGTTGATGAGAAAGTAAATTGAAAAAATAATGGAAATGATACAATGATCATTACAATGTCCTAGTATGCTCTAGAATCCACAATGCACTACTCACTCTCTGTCATTTCAAAAGCAATATAGGGAATAAAAAGATAATGATAGCATCATCATTACCAATCTCTTGCAAATTCAACAATACATAACTCACATTCTGTTGTTTCCAGGCCCAGATAGTGAATATACATATATATGACATCATTAGAAATTATCACTCTCTGGCACATCTCACAATGCACAACTAACATACTGTCATTTCAAGAGCAGAATGGAGAACAAGTAAGACATGACATCATCAGTATCACCAGCCTCTAGTACATTCCATGTTACATGACTCACAATCTATCATTTCCAGAGCAAAATCAAAAATAAATAGGCATGACACCATCAGTATCACTACTCTCTGAGACATTCCACATTCCACAATGGACATCTCATCTCCTGTCATTTCCAGAGCAGAATGGAGAATGAATGAAGAGACATGGTATGATCAGTATTACTACTCAATGGCACATTCCAAAATGTACAACTCACAAGCTGTCATTTCCAGAACAAAATGGAGAATGAATAGTCATAACATCATTAGCATCACCAGCCTCTGGAACATTCCACAACTTGAATGTACAACTCACAACCTATCATTCCAGAGCAGAATGAGAAAAATATGAGAATCATCAGCATCACCAGCCTTGGCACATTCTACAATATACAACTCACTCTCTGACATTTCCAGGGCAGAATAGAGAATGAATGGACATGGTGTCATCAGTGTCATTAGTCTCTGGCATATTCTACAATGTACAACTCACTCCCTATCACATCCAGAGGAGAATGGAGAATGAATGGACATGAAATCATCAGCATCAACAGTCCATGCTCCACAATGCACAATTCACCTTCTGTTATTTACAAAATAGAATAAGAAACAAATTAATCAGCATCACTAGTCTTTGACACATTCTACAATGCACAACTTACTCTCTGTCATTTTCAGAGCACAATAGAAAATGAATGGATCAGCATCACTAGGCTCTGGTACATTCCACAATGAACAATACACAACTGACATACTGTCATTTTCAAAACAGAATGGAGAATGTGTGAACATGACATTATCATCATCACCAGTCTCTGATACATTCTATAATGCACAACTCACATACTATCATTTCCAGAGGAGAATGGAGAATGAATGGACATGACACCATCACTATCAGCACTTGTTTCCACATTCTACAATACACAACTCACAACCTGTCATTTCCAGGACAGAATAGAGAATGAATGGACATGGCATCATTAGCATCACCAGTCTCTGACTCATTTCTCAATACAAAACTCACAACCTGTCATTCTCATAGCAGAAGGAAGAATGAATGAGCATGAGACTATCAATATCACCAGTCTCTGGCACATTCTACAATTCACAACTCACATCCTGTGATTTAAAGAGTAGAATGAAGAATGAATGAATATGAGATTATCAGTATCACCAGTCTTTGGCAGATTCTATAATACACAACTCACATTCTGTCATTTCCAGGGTAGGATGGAAAATGAATTGACATGGCATCATCAGTATCACTAACCTCTGGTGCATTCCACAATGCACAACTTACAACCTGTCATTTCAAGAGTAGAATGGAGAATGAATGGACATATGATCATCAGCATCACTATTCTCTAATACATGATACAATACACAACTCACAACCTGTCATTTCCAGGGCAGAACAGAGAATCAATGAACATAGCATCATTAGCATTAGCAGTCTCTGGCACATTCTACAATACACAACTCACATCCTGTCATTTCCAGAGTAGAATGCAGAATGAATGGACATTCAGCATCATCAGTGTCTACCACACTCTACAATGCATAACTCACATCCTGTCATTTCCAAGAGTGAATGGAGAATGAATGGACATGACATCATTAGCATCAATAGTCTGTGGTACATTCTACAATACACAACTCACAAACTATCATTTCCAAAACAGAATGGATGGTCATTCAGTATCACCAGTGTCTGACACATTCTACAATATCCAACTCACACCCTGTCATTTCAAGAGCAGAATGAATGGACATTCAGCATCACCAGTCTCTGGCACATTCCATGATGCACAACTCACAAACTGTCATTTCCAAAGCAAAATGAATAGACATTTAGCATCACCAGAGTCTAGCACACTCCACAATGCACAACTCACATACTGTCATGTCCAGAGTAGAATAGAGAATGAATGGACATGGCACTACCATCAGCATCACTAGACTCTGGCACATTCTACAATGAACAACTTGCCTCCTGTCATTTCCAGGATAGAATGGAGAATGCATGGACATGGCATCATCAACACCCCCAGTCTTTGACACATTCTATAATGCAGAACTCACTTCCTGTAATTTCCAGCAAGGAATGGAGAATGAATAGGAATAGTCATGGGACCATCAACATCACCAGTCTCTGACACATTCTACAATACACAACTCACACCCTGTTATTTCAAGAGCAGAACGAATGGACATGGCATCATCAGTATCACCAGTCCCTAACACATTCTAATGTACAACTTACAGACTGTCATTTACAGAGAACCACAGAGAATGAATGAACATGGCATCATCAGCATCACCAGATTCTGGCACATTCCACAATACCCAACTCACATCCTGTCATTTCCAGAGCAAAATGGAGAATGAATGGATATTGGATTATCAGTACCACCACTCTCTAGTACATTCCATAATGCACAGCTCACCTCCTGTCATTTCCAGAGAAGAATGGACATGAGATCATTAGCATCTCCAGTCTCTGGCATATTCCATTATCCATGACCTACCCCCTATCATGTCAAGGGAAGAATAGAAAATAAATGGACATGGGATCATCAGCATGCACAGTCTCTAGCATACATGTTTCACAATGCACAACTCACCTCCTGTCATTTGCAAAGCAGAATGGAGAATAATGGACATGAGATTATTAGCATCACTAGTTTCTGGTATATTCTACACAGCAGAACTCACATCCTGACATTTCCAAGAGCAGAATGGTCATAAGTTAATCAAATTTCCATTCTGTATGAGCAGATTCATGTGAATGTTATCTCACCCAAAAGTGTGGAAACCATCTTGCCAGTCTTCTGGGATTTACAGTGTCCATGCTGTGTACAGGAAGCACAGATTGATGTAACTTGTCTACAACACTTTTTACATTCTAGCATTAGCCTTTCAAGTTGGATATGATTTAGCTTTCAGTACTTACTCTTGAACTGCATATCTAATACACAGTGCTATGTTTGTTTCTTGTGCACTAACAAATAGCATTTGCAGAGCTTCCTCATTCAGAGCTCCTGCTGTCTGTTCCAGCAACATATCACATCCCTCATTTGAGCTGTGCATCCCTTGTATGTACATATGTGTGCAGATTCTATGAGCTGAATCATTTTATCAACAAATGGAATAGTAATACACACCTCCAATCTGAACACTATATTTTGGTGCATGGTTCAGTTGAGAGAGACGATCCCATATATTAGCATCATGAAAAATTCCATCTATGAGCCCATGTGCCTTTGATACCCTCTCCTCTCGTGGCAGCTTTTGATCATCCATTGACAGTTTGCTCATAGCAACAGCCAGCAATGCATCAAACTTAGTGAATAACACAATGACAGGCACTGGACAAGTTGTAAGCTCAAATAAACCTTACCAAAATGAACTCACCATTTCTTGTATCACATTCATTAAAAAACATTTCCTCGGAGCGTTGGATTGCCCGATTCAATTTATCCATTGGGATACAGTACCTATACCGGGTAATAACTAGTCAACGATTACTTATGATACGCACTGATCAAGCTCTTACCAAATGGCGTGAATACGTTTCTTGAGAAATGTTGTATTTGCACGATCAGCAATGAACTCCTTCAATTTTTGGAATTCATCTGCAGAACCGGCTTCAAAGCCCCGCGAGTCATGAAAGATGAATTTGTCATTGCTCCGAAAAATCAATTCATCCTCGATGTCGTGTAATCCGCGCTAGCGTACATCGGGAAAGATGGTCCTCATGTCCGAGTCCAGTATGGAGCGGTACTCACCCCCCTGGATCCCTCGACCTGGGTCAGATCGATCTGGTTCCACGGTTGGGAAACAAGTCATCCATATGTATCCAACCGGGCACACACCTTGTTGCCCTCTCCATCATAGACCTCCGGGTTTTCGGTGGTGTTACAGATTGCGCGGAGAATAGTCGTCTTTCCAGCGTTCGCCCGCCCAATAATAAGAATCCTGAAGCGGCCAAATCTTTCTCGGATGTTTTCAACACCACCGGTTTGGTTTGTTTCAGAGTCCATGTCTGAATTCCAAGCGTATTGTCGAAGAAACTGTGGAACGTAGAGTTTAAACAGCAGTCACCGTGAGTCGAGCCTGAGGGAGGGGGTGGAAGAAATGTACGTCGATCAATTCCCGCCTACTTCCGACATCCGCTTCCGGCAGGTGGCAGTCACTCCGAATCCAACCATGGTATGTGCGCTATTTGATCCACATCGCTTTGGCCGTTGTCTGGTGAGTCACGGTAACCAGACCGTCTAGCTATCGGTGGCTTACCTCATACATAAGAGTATGGAAAGCAGAAACTGACTGTCTGATAGGCGTGCTCACTTTTGCAGTCCGGGGTCTTGTTTTCAAGTTTAGTCAGATGGGTTCGCGGGACAGGGCTACGTCATTCATGCTTTCGTAGTAAAAACAAGGACATGAAAATATCTGTCAACATGTTTCGCCCTCCGACTCATTGTGCTCGAATGCCTTCAGTGAAGTTCAGGCCGAAACCCGGACGGTGACAGTAACTATGGTAATATGTTGTTCCCATCCTAACCTCATCGGTGAGGTTCCGCGAGACATGGAAAACAAATTTGCTCCCGAATAACTGGCAATTCGTTCTCGATGTTATGTCTTCCGCACTAACACACATTGATCAAAACGCACTTCATGAGTGAGTCACTTCATGATGATTATGAAGCGATACTCACCCAGTGAGTCGGATCCCTCGACTTGGGTCAGATTGATCTACTCGCGCGATTGAGTACCACACTCATCCATATGTATCAAACCATGACCGTACCTTGTTTCCCTTTCCATCGTAGATCCCCCGTGTTTTCGTTTTTGGTAGAGTTGCAGATGGCCCAGAGAATAGTCGGCTTGCTAGCATTCGCCCCCCCATTGATTAAGATCCAGAAGGGGCCATACTTCTCTTGGATGTTTTCGAAACCGCACAGTGTGTTCTGTGATGCAATCTCTGGAAAGCGTGAGTGCATCGTTGAGGGAACTGTAGAATAGAAAATTGAAGCAGTATTTGGTGGTCACCGTGAGGGCGAGGGAAGCAGCACGTCGATCGCTCCCCATCTATTTCCGCTCAGTTCACTAGTATCGATATCAGTGACGCCACCCGTCTCTCGTCTACGCCGCGAGCTGCCATCAGGCAGAGTCCATTAGGCACCAGTTCCTAA
>JBBPRP010000332.1:0-16644 GCA_038093135.1 Leccinum longicurvipes
CATCGTCCGCATTATTGGAGGTGGGTTTTGGAGTGCGAAGGATGGTCTGGGATTTCCAAGGAGAGTGGTGTTCCTCGGGATGATCACCGACTGGGGCGTTCTTTCCCCCTAACCACGATTTCCAACTGCCCTTCTTACTCGGTGTGCGTGGGAGGCCGTCATCGTCGGGTGTGCGGATGGTGGTTGAGCCGCTGGAGGAAGAGGAGGAGTAGTTGGTGAGGTCGGTTGCCACGAGGGTAGGCGGTGACGGAGGGTCTATGGAGGAGAGGTGTTTTCTGGAGAGAGAGTGAAAGACCCTCGACTTTTTCTGGATGAGACGGGGCCGGGTGTCGTTGTGCGGGGGAGAAGGCGCATCGGACTTGTCGCCGCGCCTGGAGGCACTGAAGACGGATGCGAATCTGCGCATCGAGTGGTGGAGGAAGAGGAGAAAGGAGCGATGTGGACGTTACGGTGATGGTGTTAGAGCATTACAAATGGGACTGACATGAGCCGACTACCGAGTTACTTAACCGGCACCCGTGACGGACGACGACAAAGACGACACAACGAGGTTAACACTCGCGATTCAGCACACCGACTCCGTGTGATCTAAACCACGTTCACTGGCTCCATATTTACTGCCTATCTGGATCCAGCCACCTCTTCTCCGCGCCCTTAATGTCCTCCTTGTTCGCCCCGTTCGCGTCGCTTGCCTTGCAACCACCGCAACAGTCGTCGCTCGTGCCGCTCCACCACGCCGCACAAATAGTCACCGCGGATCCCTGCCCACTGCGCGCACCTCTCCACGACTATTTGTAGATCCCCAGGGATGTTTCCCAGCACATCTTTAGCATCGTAGATCGTGTACATTTCACCCGGCGCGAGGATACCGATTTCATCACTTTCCCTCGGTGCTGGGAGACCTCGTCCCCTCAGACGGCGATGCTTGCCTTGCACTGGATCGGCTGTTGCGTCCGCCAGGGGAAAGTAGTTGCCAATGGCACGGTGTTGATCTGCGATCTAAATGAGAGGCACATTCGTCCCGGATCTGGCGAAAAGAACGGACCGCCGTCGGCGTTGGGGTGCAGCAACACCCGTTGACAGAAATCGAGATACTCGTCGAGCGCTGACTCGTCCAGATCGGCCACGGACCTGCGTCGTCGGGCGTGAGCACAGCACAGAAATAAACAATAGCGTCATGTCGTGACAAACAAGGATGACAGCCGTGAGTAATTCGCGTGATCCGCTTCTTTGACAGCTGCCAAGAAATCAGTCGCAGCAGAAAATGACCACGCGGCTTCTCCTGGGTCCCTGGGCTGCCTACAACAAATTCAGTCCGCGATCCCATGCATGCAAGCAAGCGCCCCTGCCTTTGTTTCCCATCCAAGCCATACACGAGCTTCAGCACCACCATCGCACTGGCCGCAAGCGACACTTCAGGCGGTGCGTTCTCGTGCCTCTGGTTGTCTGAGCCAGACAGGGCAGCCGAAGATGAACCTTGGACGCTTAACCCCAGAGAAAGTATACTTCCAACCTTTTTCGTCAACGCATACAGCATCGCTAAACGAGAACTTCATTTCTGGCCGTCTCCTTCCATAAGCAGTAAACGCACGTGTGCCACAGTAGCATTCTTGCACAACGCGCCAAAGGACCGGAGCTGCGTTGAGCGCCGGGATGACGATGTCAAAAGTGTCATACAATCGGTTCGCCAGACGGGAGCTAAGGCGATGCAAAGACAAAATTTTTGGCGCGTGCTACACATTGTTAGTTCAGCATGAGCGTAATTGATAAATGTCAACTCATACATGAGGAGACAATGCCTGAAAAGCATGTTTGGTGAGGTGGCGTGCAAGCGACGACGGGAGGGTGCGAACAAGATCAAGGTACGGAATCGAATAGCATTCGATGGCACTGGGCCATGCATCAGCGCCACTCTGACAAGCCAGAGCTTTTAGCGCGGCTCACCGGATAAAGTCCATGTAAATGACGGGCAGCCGAAAGGTCCAGCACGCAAGAACAAGCACCGCGATCGTGTTCTCTGGTCGATCTGCACGACTTATGAACGGATTTTTAGAGGATGTATGCATATTGGTTGTAGCACGAGCTTGGTCGCCACCAGACTCGCCATCCGATGAACTGACCTCGGAATTCTCTTCCAGGAGGACTGTAATTTCTGGCGCATGCATGTCATCTTCGCTCGATGTCGAATTTTCATCAGGTCCTGGGACAGCGTTCTCCATCCCATTCTCAGCTCCCAATCGATCATCGTCCCATCTTCCGTTCTCCTCGTGTTCTCCTTGATACTCTTCCTGCTCCCGCGTGTAATGAAAAGGTTCCGCAGGTGGTGGATTTGGGATTAGATTGAGATGCAATACCCACAAGTCCCTACAAATCGCCTTGACACGATAAATGCACCCAGATCCAGATGCCCCAAGGGCTGACCCACCTCGAATTCCGGTGGGAGATTCCAGAGTGCTATCAATGCCGCTACTTGTTTCCGAAAGAGCAGCTGTAAGCATTGGTAGTAGTGGAAACGGGCTCTGTCCCCATGATAGACTGAAATGCGCAGTTAACATCCATCGTCAGTGGGTCGAGGATAACGCACGCTTCGAGTCTGCTCTGCTCGCCCTTTCTTTCTTCTTCCGACTAACCTTGATAGTGCGCTTCCGCATCATATGGGTGCCCACGTCGTCTGCTTCTCCTGATTCATTGATGTAGTGCTATCATAACGATTCCATGAAATGATAGGCCACTATACTGAGAGTGCTCACCTGAAGAACGTGACCCTCGCTGCAAATAACCAGGCCCATGGCATTCTTCCGCCACTGCCGGGACCCACATATCAAACATTTTCTACGGGGTGCCATGTTGCAAGGGTACTCCTAGAAGTTCAAGAGTCCATGACAACGTGAATTGACTAAATCATGTGACCTTCACGTCGCGTGTGCAATGTTTCTTGCAACTCAAATTGTTACTTCTTTTCTTGTGTACCTCCGTGATGAGAACTCTCCCCTTCATTGCCCTCCTGGCACTGCTAGTGACGGTTGCGTTTGCGTGAGAGCTCGTCATTCACCGACCTGATGAACAACTGCTGACAAAGGACATGGTCCACAACAGGTGGACAAAGGTAAGTAAGCCAAGAAGGCACCTGGCTACTTGTCGGCCATATTCAGACATGTACTTTAGGAAGACCATGAGATTTTTGACATCGTTGGCGCCCTAGAAGCAGCTGAAGGTGCGTTTTCGGGCGGTGTCAGATACTCTCGGGGCTAAAAATGCGACTGGCATTGTGCAGGGAAAGGGATGTCATTTTACTCTTGGCTAGACGTTTCTCCGACGGCCTCCCTTGCGGAGATCAACAAGGCATACCGAAAGAAAAGCATACAGCTCCAGTCAGTCCAGCCCACTGACGCGCATTCATAAAATGGCTTATGGCATCATAGTCCTGACAAGAATCCGGGTATCAAGGGTATCCACGAACGATTTGCAAGACTGGGTGTCATTGTCAATATACTGAGAAATTCCGAGGGCCGCAAACGGTTGGTACGATGGTCTCCAATCCATAGCTGCGCGGCTAATGTTCCGAACAAGGTATGACTTTTTCTACAAAAACGGTGTACCGAAATGGAGGGGCACCGGGTACTATTACTCTAGATTTCGTCCGGGACTCGCGGTAGGCACATCGGTTGTGTGGAGATGTGTGGCTAACTGAATGGTTGTGCCACAGATGGTTTTGGTATTCTTGGTTATTTTGACTAGCGGGTTGCAATATCTCATGCAGAAGATAACCTACGCACGAGACCTAGAAAAGGTGTACCAGACAATCCGTAAAGCAAGGCTGGCAGCGTGGGGACCAAAGATGGTTCCACTGGAAGGACGACGGAAGGTTAGCTGACATCAAGTGTTTATGTTCCTGATGGTAACTATATGTGACATGCATAGGTCAAGGTCAACCTTGGTGGAACGCCACGTATGAACGAAGAGGGAAATTTGGTGCCAGGCAAGATGATTGATATGGTTGTCGATGGCAACGAAGTTTATATAGTAAGTCGGCCGACACTGCACGGAGGCAGGTTGACAGATATATGCTTGGGCAGTGCGACGGACCTGACCTACATTTGCTTGATGAGTCGTCTGCGACCGCCCCTGCACTTTCGAGAACGTGGTTTGTTTCCTTGGTCTGGCAGCTTGTGGGAAAAAGGGAGTCCGTTGAGGAAGTAGCTAAGGAAGAGAGCGAAGAGGGTAGCGAGCCTGGTGGAAACACAGCAACGATGACTCAGACGACGGGGCGGCCTGCACCAGCTAGCAAGGCTGGTGGACGGCGACGACGAGCGGTACGGCAACGGTGACGCGGGGAAATAGACTCTGGGTTTTTTTGCTGGTGATTTTCGTTACATTTTCTTTATCAATATTGGCCGGATCAAGTAAGCGCTCGGCCGAAGAGCTGTGCCGTTGTCCCATTCTTATCGACCAATGAGAAACGATGTAAACAGATGTCAACAGACCTCATCGCCCCGACTGCTATAAAGCGCTGCCCTCGAAATTGATGTTGTCAGTGCTCTCCCAGATGTCTTCCTCTCCCTACACTTACCGCAACGATCTTCTCGCCCCCTTCCTTGCTCTGCCCCAGGGCGACAAGATCCAGGCCGAGTGTATGCTCTATCTCGTCATCTTCATCCTCCCCATTCCTTACTCAAATATCCCCAGACGTCTGGATCGATGGCGATAGTGGTCTCCGTTCGAAGACTACGGTATGTTTCGACCCGTCCTGTAACATCTTCCTTGCTGATATTCCTCGTAGACTGTCTCCAAGACCGTTACTGACATTGGTCAACTCCGCATCTGGGACTTCGATGGCTCCTCCACCAATCAGGCGCCCGGGAATGACTCGGATGTTTACCTCCGCCCTGCTGCGATCTTCAAGGATCCCTTCCGTGGCGGTGACAACATCCTTGTTCTCGCGGAGACTTACAACAATGACGGCACACCGAACAGGACCAACTACCGCCACCACACCGCCAAGGTCATGGAACTAGCAAAGGACCTCAAACCTTGGTTTGGTCTTGAGCAGGAGTACACCCTCTTCGATGCCGATGGCACCACTCCTTTCGGCTGGCCAAAGGGTGGTTTCCCTGGTCCGCAAGGCCCCTATTACTGCGGTGCAGGTTTGTTGTCCTTTGCATTCTCGTGATCTTGTCTCACCGTTTGTTTAGGCACAGGAAAGGTCTTCGCTCGTGACCTCATCGAAGCCCATTACCGTGCTTGTCTCTATGCCGGCGTAAACATCAGCGGTATCAACGCCGAGGTTATGCCTGCCCAATGGGAATTCCAGGTCGGTCCTTGTGAAGGCATCTCCATGGGCGACCATCTTTGGATGGCACGCTACCTCTTGGTCCGCATCGCCGAGCAGTGGGGCATCAAGGTTTCGTTTCACCCTAAGCCTTTGGAGGGTGACTGGAACGGTGCTGGCTGTCACACCAACTACAGCACCCTCCCTATGCGCGAGCCAGGAGGAATGAAGCATATAGATGAGGCGATCCAAAAGCTTTCGAAGCGTCACAACGAACACATCGCCGTCTATGGTGAAGACAACGAACTCCGTCTCACAGGCCGTCACGAGACTGGTCACATTGGTGACTTTAGCTCCGGTGTAGCTAATCGTGGTGCATCCATCCGTATTCCGAGGCACGTGGCTTCGCAGGGTTACGGCTACCTGGAGGACCGTCGTCCCGCTTCCAATATCGGTATGTCTGCGTTTGGCTTTCAGATGACAGCAAGTACCTGACATGTGTTTGGAAAAGATCCTTACCGTGTGACCGGCATCATCGTGGAAACCACCTGCCTGGACAAGTGAAGACGAGGGTCAGTTGTCTCTCGTGTAGCGAGTATAATATTACGGCACATCCGAGAGTCGGCGAGACGTACAAGGCAAAAGGGGTAGTATACCAAATCGACGTTCTCTCGTTGGATTGGCAGTACTTTCATAGAATGAGTCATGTCTGTTGCACTGCTTTCGAACTTTGGGTGTGAACAATTAGTGAACCAACTTGGACATGGATAAGAAACTCGCCTTGCCTGACTTTCTCAAGCTACTAACGAGCAACAATGTGCCCGTCGCAGAGGCAATATCTGTGGCTAGCAAAGTGTCAGTTGTCTTGTCCTCCCACTTGACCAGAGTGTCCAGCTCAACCCAACCCAGGTTTAAAGAACATAGTACCCCTGCTCTGCTAGCCCAGCTCGACGATGCCAAGCTCCAAGTGCTCGGTATCAAGGAGAAACATCTTCGCAGCCTCATCCTCACCGCTGTTCGCAAGGGTGAGACCGGATACACCAGAACCGCCCAAAGCCTTGAGTCAGGATGTAACAGCCTTGTAATGACGGTAGCAGGGCTCTCGAGCAAGGCCCCAAATACCGTGCAAACGCTGGTATACCCCTCTTTCCTATGGCCGACTTCTCAGTCGCTTACCTCGCGTAGATTACGCCAAAGGAGAAGCGCAAACGCGATGATGATCTGAACGAATTCCTGCCCGAGGCACCGCCGGACGAAGCAGCAACATATGGGAGCATGGATTTTGGCGAAGTATTAGACGAGAAGGTACGTCGACGTTTGAGTGTGGTGTCCACTCGTGCCCACGAACTGACGCGCACGATGAGATCCTGGAAGTAAAGAGTACGGTGGTCAACCGAGCGCCGCTCATGACCATATGGTCGACGATCGTTGCTGAGCATCTCGGGTTTGATAGGGAGGAGGCTTTGAGTATCGGTAGGTCTCGGGTCTACTCATCCACGATTTATTGCCACCGAACACCCCTTTCGTTGGTGCAGGATCAGTGTATACGGAGATGAATGCAGTCAGCAAGGGTGTGTCCCTCGGAATCATAGACCAAAGCAGGAAGAAGGAAATCGACCCGATATCGGGGGGACAGCAACCCTATGTGGATTTGTTGGGCAGACGGTAAGGCCACAATGCTCTCCTTCCGACGTACACGCCTCAACCCGTCTTCCCCTTCTGAATCTCATTGTGACCCTTACACAGCATGTGCGTGCACGCCCGGGTCGACTACTCTCTTTCTGCGCAATTTCACTGATTGGATTTCCAAACAGACCACTCTATCAGACTCGATCGTCCAAGTGGAGAGCGCTCATCAACGGCTCGCCTGCGACTCCAAGCACCGCGTTCTCATACATATCCCGTGCTTTCCGACAGACCACACCCCATATGGTCGGCGCGCTACGCCTTTTGGCTGAAAGTTATCCACCTCAGGAGCTTAACAAGATCGGGTTCTCACTTTATGCCGATTTTAGACCCACTGTAGACGGGTGGGGAAAAAGGGGGGAGGTTCGATGTGATCGTATATTGTCTCTCAGGAGCAAGGGCGGGGCAGAAGCCTCGGAGACGGAAGCATCACTGGCATCGGATGCCCGGCCTGACGTTCATAAACCCATTTGGGAGTGCTCAAGAAATCATACACCGAAAAAGGCACGAACATTTTCTCAGGCTGTGGAGTCCGAGGCCCTTGACGACAACCTGGAACTTGACGAAAGTAAAACTAAGCAAGCTGTTGTGAGTCGCGTGGATTCAAAAAGTACTCGGTGGATACTGAAGGAAGGTATTGGTTCGAGTGTAGTAATACCATCTACATCTATGTAACAGGTCCAGACCCTTGAATGCAACGCACTCATAGCTTTTTAATGACAGCCGCAGTGAACTCCGAGGTCGTCGCAGCACCTAAAAGGTTGAATATGAGCTATCACCGAAGGACGGTCGATTCACTCACCACCCATGTCTGCAGTGCGGACTTCGCCTGCATTGATGACATCGAATGTGGCACCCGCAATGCTGTTAGCGATAGGATCAAGGCTGAGGAATAGTTCAGCAGGCGGCTACAGGATAAGTCGGCGACGCTTACCCGAGATGTCGAAGCATCATAGTAGCACTGAGAATCATGGCTGCTGGGTTTGCACGATTCGTTCCCATGATATCAGACGCCACGTGTCTGCATCCAGGCTCGAAAAGAGCATAATCCTAGAGACGCGTTGAGCGATTATCTTCGAGCGGAAATTGCATGCACGTACTGATCCAACGTTACATCCGGGCACGATACCGGGTCCACCAACAAGCGCCGCTCCGATGTTGGATATGATTGCACCGTACAAGTTGGGCATTACCATGACGTCGAATTGATTCGGCTTCGCAACGAGCTGCATGGAACTAAAAGGAGGATAAGAATTGCACTCGTGACGACATTCGGGGTGTGGCGCACGTGTTGTCAATAATCATGTCGTTGGCCTCGATACCCGCAGACTTGTATTCCTCTGCAACTTTACGGAAGGTGTTCAGGAAAAGCCCATCGCCCAACTTCATGATATTAGCCTTGTGGATGCAGGTGACTTTCTGCGAATTACGATAGGTTATTGTCCCAAACGGCAGGAAAAACTGCGTATACACACCTTACGGTCGTTCTTGAGGGCAAAGTCAAAAGCAAAGCGAGAGATACGCTCTGCCTTGGCTCTCGTCATGACCTTCAGGCTTTCTACGACACCAGGATAGCTCTGATGTTCCAGCCCTGAGTATTCACCCTCTGTATTTTCACGTATGATAGCGAAGTCGACGTTGGAGTGACGAGTCGGAAATCCAGGCAAAGACTTGCACAATACCACAGAGGCGTAAATATCTAGTTGCTGACGCATGGCGACATTCCAGGAGATGTGTCCGGACTGTGAGATGGGGGTGAAGAGGATACCTTGTTGGCGGATCAGTAAACCCTGTGGAATACGAGGGTGACAGGATCGGTTACCCTTCAAACCAACACGATTGCGCTTCAAGCTCTCCATAGCCTGTTTGAAGAGGTCCTCGCCTGCGGAAGACATGCCGGAAACATTGTATTGCTCCCACTCGATGGGGGCGTTGACATAGTCGAATATCTCCTTGACGGAGTCGGTGACCTCGGCGCCAATACCATCACCGGGTATGAGAGTGACCTGACACGAGGAATCAGCAAGGCGCGAGGGGAGACACCGGAGCAGGCTTACAGTGTAGACACCGCCGTATTTCGTTGGAGCCTAGGAGAGGTGAGCTCATACGCGAGTATTCAGTGCGTGACTCACCCGTTGCGTCACCCTTGGGAATCCGGCAGAAAGAGTGGTCGCAGCTCTCTTGGCACAGTGTGAGTGGACACTTTGCAAACAATAAAGAGACACATACGGACTGCTGGAGAACGGGACGCGTCGCCGATGCGAGTGCGTTGCGGAACATGTCGGTGGTTAGAGAAGAAAAAAAGAGCAAGGGAAAAAGTCAAGGGAAGATGCGGAAGGGGCGCCGGGATATGTTTATCATTGATGATGGAGGGCACGTGGTCCGAATCACTGGTTTTGTACTTCTTCTCGACTTTGTCCAACTCTTCCGTCGTACTTTCACAAGAGACTTTTATTATACATAGATGAAACTCAAGGACGCCCATTCTCTCGACATCCCAGAGATACCCTACGTACATCCACAACGAACTATCTCCTTTTATCTCGTCCTTCTCTGCGCCGTCATCCCCCTCTGGCTCGTCACGCCCCTTTCGTGGTTGTTCGTTATATATACCCTCTATAATGCTAGACTATGGTATTACGGATGGAACGCAAAGTTCTGCTTTGCCGTCGCCCTATGTGAAGTGCGTATCTTTCCGTTCGACCAGCACCCTTGTCTGGCTCACCATTCCATCCAGGTTTTCTTTAGCATTCATCACTATAATCTCGTTCGCTCCGTTTCAGGACCTCCTCAAAAAGGTCCAAGAAACTTGTCGGAGCTTCAGGCCGGTTTTGAACGCGTGTTGAAATCCGGACTCGCCGATCTCACAGTCGATGAAGAGACCCTTAATGTCCAACGCCCTGGCAGTCCGGCCGAGCAACCCATTCAGCTGCAGCCTGATGACCCTCGCGCTATAGAGTTTCGCGAGTGCATGAGAGCATGGTACTCACTCACCCCAGCCTGTGCGTGTCGTCCGACTAACTACACTCCCTCAAGGTTTCGAAGAACTACATGGTCATCTATCAGAAAGCAAGATTTCTACGTTTATCTTTATTGGGTCTTTTACAACAGCGCACTCCCTGCCCCTCACCTACTATCCGATCATCACCGCAAAGTTCTCGACCATGCCATGAAGCAGGTTGAACATCGTGCAGGGGTGACCATTTCGGACGACCCTAGCTCCGGTGCATCACCCATGCTGCTAACGATTGACAGGCTCAACGTCACTTCGAGACCTTTCGTCTGGTATGCAGTGGTATTTGCGGCCAACTGGATGCTCAGAAGATGGTTAGAGTGGGCACACGACATGCAATTTGGTTGCTATGAGGGTCTGGAGTGAGTTTTGTGATCGCAACGCTCTGCAACCAACTAACTGATATTTGTTCAGGTATTGCATCCGTATACCCGAAACTTGGGACCCTGTTCGTGGTTGTCGGCCTGTCGTATTCCTTCATGGACTTGGTATTGGTCTGACGCAATACAAATCACTCATCTACGATCTTCTCCGAAAATTTCCTGATAGGCCCATTGTTGTACCCATACAGCCTAACATCAGCCAGGACATTTTTCATTCAGAATTTTTGAAGCCAATGAATAGACATGAGATGACCTCTCGTTTGTCCGGTCTTTTGAGGGAGTTGGGTTGGGTATCTCCTTCGGAAGATGGTGGTGTCTCGTCTCCGAATACCTTGTCGCAAGGAATTGTTATTCTTAGTCATTCTAAGTAAGTTTCCCCTCTGCCGGACTCATCAGCGGCCTTTGAACTACACCTACAAGCGGCTCCTTCCTCCACGCATGGTTCCTCAAGGCTCATCCAAGAATGGTTGTGCGCTCGTGCTTCGTGGATCCCGTCACTTTTTGTTGCTGGGAAGGCGGTGAGTCGACTACCGTCTCGTGACGGGCATGATGTAAAGCTTTGTATAGACATGTGCTTCAATTTCCTGTACCGCCAATGTTCTACGGTACGATCATCACGCCTGTGCCTCCAGTAGTTTAACCCTCTTTCCAGGGCCTGGACTTGTTGATGAGGTACTTCGTAGGGACTGAACTAGGAGTTGCGAACACGCTTCAGCGTCATTTTGATTGGGTATCGAATTCATTATGGTTTGAGGATATTCCAAATGCCCGCGACCCTAGTAAAACGCTTATCGTATTGGGAGGTCAGGACGTGGTTCTGAATGCAGAAGTGAGTTTTTTTTTTCGCCGCGGCGAGACCGAACATATTCTCACTCCCATCTATAGCGCATCAGGCGCTATCTTGGCAGTCACGGCGTTCGCGAAGGGATCTACTTCGACCCGAACGGTAGCCATGGCCAACCGTTCGTTACTGGAGGGCCTGCGTATTCTACGATCATCAGCTGGCTGAAACTGGCATGAGATGTTTCGGGGGATGTGTAGCTGTGTACTTCCTTTTGAAGGTGGATGATGTACATACACACGGATTCGGCTTGCCCAGATCGATTTAAATAAGTCATGTCGTTGGTTGGGGGCCAAAGTTGAATCCGTGCCCTTTCATCGATAACGCGCGAGATCGCGGTACATCGACACAACATACACAAACTTGCTCAGAGTCTACTCGAGTATAAAGAACAACACGTCACCCTTTTTTGACCTTTGGCTTCAACGTCCATCTTCAACTCATCCGTTACTCTTCCGTCTGAAACGAAATGCCTCCGCGAGGTGACCCTGAAGCTAGGGGTGGTGGTCGTGGTCGTGGCCGTGGCGGGGCGCGTGGTGGCCCTCCGCGAGGGGGGCCACCAAGTGCAGCTGCATCAGTTAGGGCGTCCTCAGCGGCACCCCCGAGCGGGGCACTCCCAGGTGCTCATGTCAAAGCAGTGGGGGTACGACGATCGGGCTATGGCACCGCTGGTAAACGCATCGAAGTTCTCTCCAACTTCTTTGCCATGGCAGCTCCCGAGAGTAATATCCATCACTACGATGGTGCGCTCCTTTTCCTATCTGTGTTCGATCGATCATCCTGATCAACGCCGCCTTGTCACTCGACGGCGGGGAAAACGTCAGTCGGTGAGTATGGGTCTCCATAGCACTCCATTCACCACTGATCGTCAATGATGCACACTGTAGTGATTTCCCCGTCCGAGAAAACCTTGCCTGCGAGGTTGAACTTGGAGTTAATTGATCATCTGCAAAAGATCGATGCTCCGGATGTCTTCACACCTCCCGCGGTATACGACGGCCGCAAGAATATGTTTGCACCGAGGGAACTGCCACTCGGACCTAGCGGGAGTCAGGAGGTATGTGGCGTGTGTTATTCCCTTTGTGGGATAATTGATAAATCTTTTCCACCCGAAGTTCCCCGTCTGTCTCTCTGATGAAACCACCCGTGGTAGCCCGGGAGAGAACACCAGCGGCCGGGGACCACGCGTGTACAAAATCAGGCTCACAAAGGTGGCCACAATCAATCCAGAGTAATCCCCCTAGCTCGCCGTCCGAGCCCTGTGTTGACACCCTTTTTAACCATTCGCTAGGGTCTTGCAACGCTTTGTCCAGGGTCAGCAATCCCACGACAACAATGTCTTAACGGCTTTGACTGTCAGTATACGCGCACATAACAACTTACATCGCTGTTGATTTTGTGTTCTTAGGCACTAAACGTGGTTGTGCGTATGGAACCGACTATGAAGTACCCATTCAACGTACGGTCGTTTTTCACTGATCGAGAGACCAAAGATATTGGTGGTGGCTTGATTCTGTGGCGTGGATACTTCCAGTCCGTAAGGCCCGCAATTGGACGGTTATTGGTCAACGTCGACATCTCGACCGGGACCATGTACAAACCAGGCCCGTTATTGGATTTGTGCTTGGATTTTCTTGGCAGACCTGGCCAATACAACATCTTAAGCCCACGTCGCGGCATGCCCGATCGAGAACGCATCCGACTTCAGCGCTTCATCACTGGGATTCGCATCATGACTACTTACGCTGGAGAGCGTGTCCGCAAAACCCCCCGAGTAGTCAAAAAGCTCAGTAGTGCGGGAGCTTCGGACCTGAGCTTCAGCATGCGGGACGGCACGACTATGACAGTGGCTCAATACTTCCAAAAGTTATTGAACCGACCCCTTCGATTCCCAGATAACATATGTATCGAGGTATGCGCCTTTACTTGTTGTTTTCGTCCACTAAAGAGGAGCAGGTTGGATCTGGCGCGTTGTTGCCACTCGAACTTTGCACGGTTCCTCCCGGCCAGATTATGCGCAAGCAAGTGCCTCCCGAAAAAACGAAAGACGTGCTAGACTTCGCCACAAAGAGGCCCCATGACAGACTGCAGAGTATCACCAACGGGCTTTCGGTACTTGTCTTTTTCCGTCTGCTCCTTTATTTCGTTAAACCTCGTTCAGGTTCTTGCGTATGGCCAGTCCGAATATGTTCGCCAGTTTGGGATGCACGTTGACGAGAGTGGTCCATTGAATGTTTCTGCGCGTGTCCTAACTCCTCCGAAACTCAGGTATGGCCAGGACAGCCCACAGCCAGTCGTCGTGAGTTCGTTGATTTTCATGCTTACTTTCTTCACACTTCCTCTCCGCAACCTATAGACACCGGCTAACGGCGCGTGGAATATGTGGGTTGGCGTCTTTTTGCGAGTTCCTACGGCTGACTTCTGGACAGGATTGACAAGCGCTTCTTCCGACCGGCTACCATTGAGCGCTGGATGGTTGTCATCTACGAACGCCAACAGCGGTTTAATCAGCAGGCTGCGCAGGACATGATTGATGGTTTGTTACGTTGCTGTAATGAAGTCGGTGAGTTATCCCGGTCGACTATCTTGACGTATTGTCACATGATAACCTGCTGGCAGGTATGAGAGTTAACGACACTAGTCCACTGGTTACCTGGCAAAATGGCCAGGGCCGTATTGCCGAGGTGAATCATTTCTTGCCTCGTCGCCAGGATGAAAACCCAAGATATTTTGTAGCAATTGCGCGCAGTGGGTAACGAGTGCTACCAAAAAACGAAGCAGCGTCCAACGCTTATCGTCGTCATACTCCCTGACAATGGCAATGACATCTACACTGCTGTGAAACAGTACGTTTGAATACTGGATTGTTATATCACCATTGACCGATCATGTTGCAGCTTCGGTGATGTTACAGTGCGTCTCGTTTCACTTGATTCTTTTTGGTTATAAATTGAACTACTCCAAGGTTGGAGTTGCGACGCAGTGCTTGAAAAGCTCCAAGTGTTTCCGCGCCAAGCAGCAATATTATGCCAACGTTTGTTTAAAGTCAGTCTAATATCAGGGTACAGTGGCTGGTAAATCTGACGCCGTGTAGGATGAATGTCAAACTGGGCGGAATCAACACAATCCCCGATCCTCAGTCCGTAACTGTGCTCGCGGATCCTCGTAATCCAACAATTGTGATGGGTAATGTCGCTTTGTCTATGTCTTCGTCGACAGGGGGCTCACATCGTTCGTCGATCAGGTGCTGATGTCATTCATCCTGCACCTGGCTCAGACGGTCGACCTTCATTCACCGCCCTCGTTGGAAATGTCGACTCTAACGCGGCAAAGTATGTTGCAACCAGCTGCGTGCAGAGTTCACGCGAAGAAATAATCCAGGACCTGAGGGAGATGGCCAAGGTTGTTCAACTCCATAAACTGCGCACGGCTGAAAATTGAAGCCTCATGTTTCAGCTTATTCTGACCAAATACATGAAATACAGGCAGATAATGGAGAAGAAGACGAGCGATATCGCCCCTAGCCGTCTTTTGTTCTTTAGAGGTTCGTTTGCTCGCAGGTCGTCTTAGTCTGCACACCTGACTCTTGGCAACAGATGGTGTCTCGGAGGGTCAATTTTCGAAGGTCCTGGAGAAAGGTGTGTTCTCTTGCCCCCTTACTTGGATCTCGCTGATTCTCCTTTCTCTAGAACTTGAAGCGTTGAAGGGTATGTGCTGAGCTCATCGTTTTGGGTCTTTTCTTCACGTACTTTCACAGGTGCCTGCGAGGATCTGAAGATCAATCCCAAGATTACTGTCATCATTGTCGCGAAACGACACCACGTTCGTTTCTTCCCAAAGCAACAGGATGCCGACAGGAGTGGCAATTGCCCTGCGGGAACAGTTGTCGACCAAGTTGTTGCCCATCCCACGGAGTTCGACTGGTATCTGCAAAGTCACGGAGGATTGCTGGGCACTAGTCGTCCCGCGCACTATAACGTTCTATACGACGACAATAAGTTCAAGTGAGATAACGCCCGATTCTCTTTGCTATTGGATCTCAGTATGATCTCGCAGTGCGGATAGTCTTCAGTCCTTGTCCTTCGCCCTATGTCATGTGTATGCGCGCTCTACCCGCTCGGTATCGATCCCTGCGCCTGTATACTGTACGTTCTTCTTTTCTTGCATTTTGGCGTTGACTCAAGTCGGTTTAGATGCGGATATCGTGTGTAGTCGTGCGAAGAACCACTACGATCCTCAGGGAACCGTTGATTTCTCTGATTCAGCTACGCAGGCTGACACCGCTCAAGCAGAAGGCGCACTAGAAGCATACCGGCGGGGCTTCAAGCCGTTACATACTAATATGGCAACAGTCATGTATTTCTCCTGAATACCTCTCTGTCGACCACTTCGGACTAGAGACTTGTGAAAGCCGGTTATAACATACTATTCCCTTTTCCCTCATCGTGAACCAGAACCTCTTGACGTGTCCGTTTTGATGTTTCAGAAAGATATCTCTTCCAAATGGCCATTCCGATAAAATTTCCGTACATACTGTTTGATATGGTGCCATGTAACAAGTATTCGATGCATGAATTCATATTTATGACAGTTATTCGAGGCTATTAGTCTAAGAGCCGCTCAAGTATGGGAAATGATAGAGCCACATATAAAACCGAGGTGTCTACAAGTATACGCCATTTTCTCGTTCTTCGACTTCTGTATTATCCGAATTCGCCCTTGGCGTCGACTCGGTCTGGGAAAAGTCGTCTAAGCCATTTGAGTTGGAGCCAAAGGCAACTTGTGAGTGCTCGATCCTACCCTCTGGAGGGCTTGCAAGGGACGTCGTGAGAGTCTCAGAAGTCTGCTCTGGAGCGACGGAGTAGCCATGATGGGTCAGTGCCAGCTTCAGCATGAATACGCGCTCGTCCTGTGATGCTCTGAACGAGCTCAGGTCTGGGGAGACGATCAGGCAAGTTAAAGATACGTGCATTGTCATCTCGTTTTCCTTCAGGGCCTGGCTAACTTCGATGTCAGCTCCTTCTTCCGAGGTGAGTTCCTGCAAGTATTGTTGAAACTCGCTTTGAGATCGTTTCAAGTGGAGCAAGGAATTCTTCAAGCGAGCAATCTCTGTGAGGATTGTCAAGATCGAGCGGCTGCCGGTAAAGTGCATATAATTCAAACCATCCCATGCCACGGCAGGATCCAACGCAATTGCCTGAGTGAGCGTGAATGGTTGGGGATATCTCGGGTTGTACTCCATGACGTGCTTGTCAGGAGGAGTTACTGGTAGACCTGACTAAGCGCGCTAGCAAACCTTTGTTCATGTCTCCCCCGTTCCTCGCCCTCGTCGATACCGACGACGTCCCGCAGGATCGCTTACTCGCCGTCTGTCGCGTCACATCGGTCATCTCCAGACCCGTCCACAACCTCCCCCTACCCTCTCCACGCCACCTCCTGATCGACGATGTTT
>JBBPRP010000333.1:0-16604 GCA_038093135.1 Leccinum longicurvipes
GATACATGCGCACAGACCATGCTGTGTCTGACCTACCCTAAACTATATTACTAAGTGATGACATAGCTGATGATGTCATAGTCTAGACCTGCTGACTAAATGGTCATGTGACCAGTCATGTGACCTGCTCTAGGCATAAGTCAGGTGATGAGAAAGATAAGATAGATGCCAGTGATAAGATAAGATAAGATAAGCGCTGGTGATAAGATAAGATAAGAGAGGAAAAGAAGCAGAGTTCGCAACACTGATATCTTTCCAAGTCGATTGAAGAGGGCAGTAGATAGTCTGCTCTGTCTGTGTAACTTCATCATGATTCTGTTGGTTGACTGTTTCTGGAATTGATGGTGCAAGAAGAGAACCTCTTTCATTTCCCACTCAGTGGACAGAGAACGTTCTGCCATGTCATAGAGACACCACATGTCAGCATTCACGAGCATCTCATTTGTGACCCATACGAAGACTGGATGGACATTTCCATTTCACAAGTAGATTTCTGACATGACCTTGCCAACTTATTAGAAAAGCAGTACTTATAATGGCAGCAGTGAGAGATTTTACTCCAGTCCTTCTTGAATTGGCTCTGATAAGTAAGTCCAATGTAGTGTTGAAACCTGACCTAACCAAAATTGGGAACAATATAGCAGTTGCATTCTGCCAGATTTTTGATGCACATGTCCCAAACAACGTCATGCTGCCAGGTTGGCCGAGACTATACAGTAATTGCCAGTTACATTTTGGCTGTGATCATATTGTTGATTGATAATGATCACAGAAGCTCAACAATTATTGTGGCCACTAGCTGCAGAGCTCAGCTTTGATGCAGAGTGATTACTCTCACTCAAACGTGTCCAGTGACTGAAAATTTGAATGCTAACCCTGAATCTGTCCATCGGACACCTATGTAAAATTTGAACAGCCATGTGTTGCAGCGTCCCCTTCTGCCATCGCAATCAAGCCGCTGGACCAATGCAAGCACAGGTCTGTACTAGTAGTAACATTCAGTGATATGAGCTCTCAGCGCCTAACCTTAATAATAGAGCATGAACCTACTACTAGTGCTCGTTAATGTTGAAACCCTGCCCTCCCCTCAGCCTCTCTCACCTACTATTTTGTCCCAGTACATGTAATGGATTTAACTACTCTGCAAACCGAAATGGAGGGCGTTCAGCAAGTTAATTATACTTTTGGTGCCCCCATTCTTATTTGAACACACCCACCATGTTTCTAATCGGAGGAATCCCAGTTGTCATCACTACTGCCATGGTATACGATTACAGTAATTCCTCCACATACATGTTTGATATTTATTCTGACCTCACTATTTCTAGTCCTCACCTTCTCGACTGAGGTATGGTGCCTTATTTGTTATTCGAAATTTATACACAAACCTCACTCTGACCAATGACCTGTGCAGATAGAATACATATGGGTTTGAGAACAACATCTTTCAAGGTGGTGATGTTTCTAACGTGAAACTGCTACTACAGAACAAACCTTGGACATTTGTGTCCACGCCCTTTGTTATTGTGCGTTTGAATTCCCCCCCGCCACGATGGAATGCTGAACCATTATTACAATAGGTTCGATATCTCAGACTCTGTGGATTTATGTGCGTCCAGAGTCATTTCATACGATCCATCTAATTCCAATTCTCCCTTGGTTCATCAGAATGATTTGCATCAGTATGTCCACAACTCTCAAAGGTTGTATTAGGATAAACTAACTCATACATTTCAAAGTGGAGTCCTCATTTCTACCCGGTCCTGCAAAAGTGAGATTTTCCTCCTTTCCTCCACTGACCACTGACTCGTGGTGATGAATTGTAGCTGTGAGTATCTTTTATTATTACTTGTACTTTGTCTGCGATTTCGTTCACCCATCATTCCTATGAACAGTTGTAAGCTTTGCCTTCTGTCGTTTCGCATATACAGTATGTTGAGTTGAGATAATTAATTCCAAGGTGGGGTGATCTATATCATCAGTGGATGGATGCTTTGTCTGTATGTTTTCGCCGCCGATTGTGAGTGTCCATTGTGTCGTTCGCCTGAGCATTGATAGAGTAATGATGCATCACACTAATTACAGTTATAATGATCCTACGCCTATGGACGATGTACAATCGATCAAAGATAATCCTCACTATACTCCTCACTTCCTATCTTGTGGAAATTATCTTGTCGACCATTGCACGCATTATCTATAGCATTCCAAAGACGAATATAGGTATGTAGATCTGGGGTTGATAAGTGATGTGTTGCACTGATGACACCTCGTAGTGTATGTCATTCGGATCTTGGGTCTCTCGTTCTGCGCCACGGCTATCAAATCTAGATATTCCTGGTGGAGCAAATTAACGAACCTATCTCAACTCGTGCATGCAAGAGTAATGTGCACACTAGTGATCATCCAGTTTACTATCCGCTCGGTTGAGATGTACAGAGCTACGAAACAGTGGCGTCTTAGCCCATTTATTAACCTGATGGTTATGGAAGGCATGGTTTACTTTTTTGCGTATGTACTCTTTGTGCTATCCATCCACTCTGGCACTGTGATATTTGGCTAACGTGTTCGATGGCAGCATCCTGATGTGGAATCTCCTCAACACTTTAGATGATTTTGGAACTTTTTTATCAGTGGGCCCGCAGGAAATTTTACCTTTGAACCTTGCGCAAGATCTTCTTATATCCACGCTTACCCCACGATTCATCCTGAACATCCGGGAGCTGTATTCGCGCCGCCGTGTTTACGTGGGAAGAGGACATGGGATTGACTCGGGGTTCGGCTTGACAAATTTATCTATCCACAGGGTGAGCCGTTCGTTGATTGTATTCGCTGACCGCGAGGAAAGAGGGGGGTTGGGGTGTGATGAGGGAGAAAATATGACACCGATGCAAGCGAGTACAGCGTAACATCGTCCGGACCAGAGCATGATGTCGATATCCATGCACCATAATATTATTACTCCCTGAGTACTGATGTACGCAGTACAACTGCGGACGAATTCCGTCGTGATTCATGGACCACTGGGAGTATGAACGAAAACACGCTCCACATACTTTTGCTATACTTGATGACATAAGCAAAATAATGACAACCGACCGACTCCACACAGGCTACCTAAACAATACCGATCCAAGCACGCCATCCTGGACATCCTCGTTCGTGAATATCTATTGTGTAGAGCATCAAAGACGAGGGTATGGAGCCTATCTCAATTGAGACAGTCATTTACAAGGTGCGTGGCCTCCCCTGCGACGGCTCGAAACCACTTCTCATCTGTTCGTCTACAGGCAAACTCGTTTCCCTACTACAGCGCGCTCTCTTTTCCAACCTCGTCCCTCTTTGCATTTCCGTGCCTTCCTTCAACTTGTCACATGTTGTCGTCTCTGGCACGACCCAAGACATGTCCGTCAATTCATACCCCCGCGGATGTCATCTCCCCAACCATGACAACATCATCGGCGCGTGCAGCGTATCCTATATCCTCTATATGCCCCTCCCGAATGACTAACCATGGCTCACCGAGTACGGTGGGGCTCGAGCTCCATCCCATGCAAGAGGATGGAACTATCCCCAAGCTAGATGTCACGCTTGTCAAAACGATCCTACATGGCTGGGACCAAATTGTCTTCTAAGTACAGCTCGGAAGAAGTTTCCATTCAGTTGGGGAAGTCATCATGGGGGAAAAATGGCACGCACAGCTAAGCGTCAGTGGTTGGTTTCATGCCTCACCTCTAGGATAGGATGGGTACGTCGCCGAGGAGACTGCTGCCCTGCAAGAAAGTGCAAGTTCGCGCGAATAATTTGTACGTTCTCTTCCCTGACGACTCTGTCGAGGTGTGATCACACGCTCTTGCCTAACCCTACTTACAGACGTTTAGTTCCGATGCAAGCCCGTGCGTAGCTTCACGCATTACGATGATGCCAGCGATTGCACCAAGCCACCTCACCCAGATGTTCCCCTCGCTTCTCGCGAGGTATCTCAACCTGGCATACTTGAAGCTCCGTACAATGAAGACCATTATGGCTAAATTTGTCAATGAGTCGAACATTCAGCTGCAGAGCTTTCTCGCAGATGAACTTGCAGCTGCCTTGCAGGAGAGATTAGTTGCAGCAGATGTTATTGATGCAAAGTCTCCTAAATTCTCGGAAGCTTTCCCACGCTTATCATATGTTTAAATCGCTCATCACACCTTCATATCATTCAAGGAAAATATAAGAAAATAGATAGAGGTTTACCGTATATAATATGTGCGCGATATACATAATTCCCGCGCGTTTGAGACGGTAGCTGCACGTTATACACCAGACGTGCGCATCGATACACAAGATATGCGCGGTTTAGATACGCAGTGTAAAAAACAAAACAAAATGTATTGTAAAAAAATAAAGAGAATACGCTATGCAAAATATACTATGTAGTCTACATTGTACACGCCTCCGAGATCGTCCCGTTTCCCGGGTTCATTGCTCCGCGGTCGTCGTCACACCCGTCGCAGTCACGTCGTCCTGCTCTCCGATCATGGTGCAATGGCACCATGTTGTCGTTGACCTGACCCGACCCGCCACCGCGTTTGTGCCGTGGCATCGTTGCGTTATGGTGCAACGGTGGCGTGTCGTCGTCATCGTGTGGTCGCCGCTTCCGGCCAGGAGGGAGAGGGAGAGGGAGAGAGGGCGAGGGGAGATGGAGTTGAGGGCGGAGGTGAGGGCGTCAGCGTACAGTGGGAGACGTCGAGCGAAGCACTTTCCGGTCCGGAACGGGAGGGACACTTGCTGGGGGCGCAAGCTGCGAGGGCGGTGCAATCATCATCATCTCACCTGGATTCCTGCAAACTCCTTATGATACAGCGTTTCTTCCGTTCTCAGAAAGTCCAGTTTCGCGTCAAAAATGAGGTGACAATCTGATGAAGAAATCGATGGACTAGACTCGAGGAGTAAGTTTGATAGGATCATCGAGCCATGTAGCGAGTTCACTCCATTGCTCGCCTGCCTTGAAGGCATTTATATATGGCTGAATAATCGTTTCAGCGCTAGGATGCAGGTCATGACGCTGATGCGTGTGATACCAGAATACAAAATGAAGCCGTACGAAACCAACAAATTATGATATCTACAACAATCAAAACCATCACTCAAACTTGTTTATGCCATACTGCGAACACCTATATTATACTCACTGCAAATACTCTTCCTCCTCATCCGTCTACCTTCGTTTGCATATTCGTGCTCAACCCGGTGCTGGCCAGTGAGCTTATTCCTACGTGGCCGCATGCTTTGACTCTCAGACTGACTATGGCATGCATGCGCTTAGCCGAATACGCTTCGTGTCTTTCGTTCAGACCAGTTATCTTCGATCTTTACTTCAGACACCCACATTCCTCTACCCATACACCATGAGGTTCGCCGTTGTTTCCTTCCTCGTCCTCTTTACCGTCACACCCGGGACACTTGCCGCACCACGTGTGCCTCCAGGTTCAGTGGTGAGTTTCGATCCCATCATGTTGACACTCGGCGGATCCTGGTCTGATCTACTTGTCCAAGGGTAATTCACCTATAGAACCACCGCCCCCTCCACTACGGGGCCTCCCACCGGACCCTCAACCGGACCCCCCACCGGCTCCCATCCCAGCCGCCCAACCGCTAGTCCTTGCCCTTCCAGCCGCCCAACTGCCAGTCATCCAACCGGCAGCCCTTCCAGCTGCCGAACCGCCAGTCGTCCAACCGGCCTGGCCGGGTCCGATGAATTGAGTGGAGTGGCTCAATTTGTTCATATGGCTTTTGCAGCCCGAAATGGTCCCGGTTCTCGAACAACAGTCTCAGCTGGACCCCAACCTCAGCTTCCGCCCCAGCAACATCTCACTCGTCTTTACTTGAACTTCAATAGCTTCAGGCTGCAGCCCCAACAGCCTCGACCCCAGTGGTTTCAGGTTTGTCTTTATTATCGTTGTTGTTATGGGCGCTGACAGTTGTGCTGTGTGTGATATACATCGATCAGGGTAATATCAAGCACTACGTTGGACATGTCCTCATGCAGTTCTGAAAGACATAGCAACGTCCGACTTTCATTTTACAAGATCATGCTCCATTGTGCATTGCACTTCATCCCGCCCTGATTGTGCAAGATCCCGCTCCCATTTTGTAAGATTGCCTCACCGTTCGCTCACTTCATGTCGTATCGTTCTTGCAAGGCACTGTCCCCGCTCCTATTTGGTTAACTTGTACTATTACCGTTCATCGCTAATAGTCGTGACTTCTGCGTGTGGTATATAAATTATTTGATGTGAGTCTGGTGTGATAGAAACTGGTGTGATGGTTAGAGGAGAAAAGGTATCTAACCGGTTTCGAGTCCGTGGAAGGGTCAACAGATACTAGACAATCAATGTCATCTAAATTCGAGCGCGCCCCAGATCGTCCAGAGTTGTACTACATACTGATAGTGGTCAACGAGTAACAACGCTACAATGCATCATGATGGATATCGATATCAGCACAGAGTCTGCTCTGATTTAGACGAAGTTACGCTGTTCTTGTTTGCATCGGTATGTCCTCCGAGTCGTCATCATGCCCGATACAGTTGACGAACGGCTCACACCATGGTTAGACAAAGTTGTTAAGCTAAACCCCATGTCAATCCGATGCCCACTTCCGCCATGAATACTGCGGATACATTTCCCATATGTTCAGGATGAATCGCGGGGTAAGCGCGGATATAGGAATGAATTCCAGAAGGAACCGAGCTCCGCCCCACTGCACCATGATATCTGAGCGGAATTACATAAATAGGCTGGAACCGGCATTGGCCGCCCACCCTAGAAAATTAGGAGGGATGAGTATCAAGGGCTGGCGCTACGATGCGTGCCTTCCGAGTGCTGGACTACTGCCCTCTTCAATTGAGTCGGAACAAGTATTGGCGAACGAGGAAATTCGTCCAGAATTCTATTACATACTGTTAGTGGTCCGTGAGTAACAACGCTACGACGCATGGATATAGACATCAGCGCAGAATCTACTCCGATTCGGATAAAGTTACACTGTCTTCGTTTGCATCTGAATCGACATGTCTTCGCCATCATGCCCTAATTCCTCTCCTTCCAAACCGTGACCGTCCGCAAGTACGATCGACGAACGGTTCACCCGGTGGCTAGATAAACCTGACAAGCCAAACCCCGTGTCAATCCCATCTCCTGCGCCGTGAATACTGCGCGCATGCATTTCCCGTATGTTCAGGATGAATCGTGGGGTAAGTGTGGATATAGGAACATATTCGATAAGAAACACAGGTACACTTTGCAGACCCACTGATTGAATTCCAAAGTCAGCTAACGTGTTCAGGAGATTCCAGGTCAGGATACTGCGACCGGACGTACACGTTAGCCCCATATGTGTATTACAGCCACAGGGTGGACAAAGCAGACAAAGAACACGCACGCAAAAAAGTAAGCCAAGCCTTCCATGACCAGTAGGTTGATAAATGGTCCGAGTCGCCACTGTTTCGTAGCTCTGTGCATCTCAAGCGAGCGGATGACAAATTGGATGATGACCAGCGTGCACATTACTCCTGCATGCATAAGTTGAGAGAGGTTGGTCGCTTTGAACCAGCTGGTAGATATGGGGATTTGCGAGCAGATCGACAGATTCAAGATCTGGACAACAGTTACTTTGCAAGGTCATATCAGGAGAGCACACCTTTTGGTTCTAGCATCCACATACCTACGAAACTCTTTGGCTTGCTATAGATAATGGTTCCAATAGTCCCCGCAACGATCTCCCCGAGATAAGAAGTGAGGAGTATACCGAGGATTATTTTTGATCGGTCGTATATTGCCCATAGGCGTAGGATCATCACAACTGTAGTCAGCGTGACGTATGACTTAAATATTGTTCAGGTGAACGACGATATGAATACTCACGATCGGCGGCGCAGATATACACAAAACCTGCCCAAATACCGATGACATTGAGCACCCTGCCTTGAATTCTCTCTCAACCCAGCATACATGCGAAACGACAGGAGGTAATACTTACAGCTATGGATTGACACGATGAATGAATGAAGTCTCAGACAAAGTATCAGTTCCGATGCCAGAGACTCACAGCTGCAGTTTATCGCCACGAGTCAGTGGTCAGTGAGGGATAAAACGAGGAAAATCTCACATTTGCAGGACCGGGTACAAAGGGGGACCCCACTTCCAAATGTATGAGTCAGTTTATCCTAATGCAACCTTTGAAAGTCTTGGACATACAGACAGAATTGATTCTGATAAACCAAGGGAGAATCAGTATTAGATAAATGACAAGAAATGTCCCTGAACGCACATAAAGCTACAGAGTCCGATATATCGAATCTGTGATGCATATTGTAACAGTTCAGCATTGCAGCACGGTGTCACGACGGCGATAGCCACCAGGGGGTCAAACGCACGATAACGAAGAGTGTGGAAACCCGAGTCCAAGGTTTGTTCTGTAGTCACTCTCATGTTAGATACATTACGATCTTGAAAAATGTTGTTCTCGAACCCAGATGTATTCTATCTGCCCAGACCATTAGTCAACGTCAGGTTTGTGCATAAGTTTTGAATAAATGAGGCACAATACCTCAGTCGAAAACGTGAGGACTGGAAAAACTGAAGTCAGAACAAAATGTTGAACATGTGCATGAGGAAATTACTGTAATCGTATATGATGGCAGTGATGACCACAACTACAATTCCTGCTTAGAGACATGGTGCGTGCGTTCAAATAAAAATGGGCGTACGGGAAGTATAATTATTCAGCTGAGTGTTCTCCAAGGCGGTTTGTAGAGCAGAATCCATTGCACGTACTGGGGGCGAATGGTAGGCAATCGGAGAGGCTGAGGGGGTTCTGTGTCGCTTGCCAGTGCGACATCGAATCCTTTCATAGTACATACAAATGGGGAAGGGTGGATCTCACGTCACGTTGTCATGTATCAACACGGGTAGTACCGTGGCATGGCAGCGCAGAAGTGCAGGCGTATGCTCTCAAGAGCTGACCCTAAACAGCCCTGGATGGATAGCGGTCAGGGTAAGCCGCAATAAGGGTGCACTTTATACTGTAGGCTGCCTACAAAGTCCACCCCGAGCTTATCGGGGTCTACGGTATGGGCTATTAACTATCAAGAGTTGGTCGTCTGAACAAGCAACTCACGCTAACGTCGTCGCATTCCGATCGCCGTGTACCGTCACTCTTCTTGTTGCCCCGTCTTGCTGAATGGATTCCTCTTGTCGTGAAAAGACCAGTTAGTATATATTCAAGAATCGCCTCCAGGGCATTGAATATAATTTTGCTGCGTGGTCACGGACTCGTCCGGTCCTTTCTCACGACGACTCGGACTATCAGACTCGAACCCTGGAACGACGAAGAGATGGAATTGGTCATCACGCTTCCCGCGGCACGCACGAGCACTTTTGTTGCCTTTCGCCAAGCGCTCATGAGATACACTGGCTGCTTGACTACCCACCGCGAACGACGATGGCGCTTCCGATGCTCCATTTTTGTCGATCTCCGTCGTCGCGTTCGTGATGGCGTTCATGAGGCTCGTTTCCTCCCGCACACCTCCGTTCCCCCGACTTCTATGCGCCCAACAGCCTTTCCCAATTGTCGACGCCCTCTTCCTCGCCTCCACTACTTTTGCCTCAGGTTCTGTGCCCACTCAACCCGGCCAACCCGCCTCTCCAATATTGATCACCCTGCGCCGCGCCAACCTCCACACGATATTCTTTTCCACCACACCCTACTGCAAGCCCTTCTTGTCCTGAACTCCGCACTCCTCACCGCCCCACGAGCGGGTACTTCTCAGGGAAGAAACGTCAGGGTGGAGTTAGGTTTACATGTGTCGATCGGGAGCGACTGATCTGATCACTATTCAAAACTAGCCGACGTCGATACTGCGGTCCAGTCGCGCATTTCGTGCCCTCTCACATTCCTATCTCCATCCAAGCTCATTCGTTAGGGGATACAGCCAGGCGAAGTTTGTTTACCAATGCCTTTAACCCCTGTGGGTCGCGCACACACGGCCCAACCCTGCATAGTGACCACACCCTCGACGCCCACCATCACGTCTCTTCTCTCGAAGGCGCAAGACCTCACCATCCCGCACGAGTACCTTCTTGTCCGCAAATTCACTCACCGGCCCTCCGCACGTTCCCCCACCGCCTGATGCTTCCGATGCAAGCCTCTGGGCGGCGGTGATCGAGTGTCTCTTCATCCATTCAGTCAACCGCGTTATAAAGCGCCTATCCAGATTTCAACTCAAGGGGATGAATTGGCTTTGCCGTTTACGCCAGATCAAGTACTTGAACTAGAACAAATAACTCAAGTGACTAGAGATTTTCTACGAGCTTAGCAAGCTCAACTGGTGCCCCCGCAACTTCCCTGAGTCCTCAGGCGTCAGCAGCGTGTACAATCACTCACGCAATTTGCTAGCCAGCTTAAAGTTTATCCTGAGGGTTGCTGTCAGCGAGTAATAATAATACACTGCATGAATATCTGAGCGCTTCAGCACATAACCTGGTCTGATTTGAACATAGTTTACCGTTCTTCTTTTTATGGGTATTCATTCGTTATCATGCCCCAATTCTTCTCTTTCTACGCCATCCGCGAATACGATCGACGAACGACTCAACCCATGGGCAGACAAAGCTGCCAAGCCAAACCCCGTGTCAATCCCATGCCCTCTCCCGCCGTAAGTACTGCGCGCATACATTTCCCGGATACTCAAGACGAATCGCGGGGTGAGCGTGGATATAGGAATGCATTGCAGAAGGAACAGAAGCGCATTTCCCTGTGAACCCACTGCTGAAAGAGTTCCGAAATGAGATAATGTCTGAAAGAGATTCCACGTCAGGATTCTGCGACAGAACATACACGTTAGCCCCATATGCCATATTAGAGCGTTACGGTAGACAAAGACAAACGCAAGAAAGTAAGCCATGCCTTCCATAACCATCAGGTTAATGAATGGGCTGAGCTGCCACTGTTTCGTAGCTCTGTGCATACGAACCGAGCGGATGGTAAACTGGATGATGACTAGCGTGCACATTAATCCTGCGTGCACAAGTTGAGAGATGCTAGTCGCTTTATTCCAGCTCTCAGATGTGTTACTCAGCGAGCAGATCGAGAAGTCTAAGATCTGATGGATATTCACTGTGCAAGGTCATATCAGTACTAGCGCGGTACATCAATTATCGACGTCAGGTTCTACATACCTACGAATGTCTTTGGGTTGCTGTAGACAATGCTCGAGATAGTTGATAACACAAATTCCCCGAGATAGGAGGTGAGGAGGATGCGGAGGATTATCTTTGATCGATTGTACATCGCCCATATGCGTAAGATCATCACAACTGTAATCAATGTAATACATTGTTGCTTGGTTGTTCACGCGAACAATGTTATGAATACTCACAATCGGCGGCGCAAATATACACAAAAATTGCCCATTGACAGGTGATTCTGAGCACACCACCTTGGCGTTATTTGTCAACCCAGCATACATGCAAAATGACAGGATGGAATCCTTACAACTTTTATCGGCACAATTGGTGAACAAAGTCGCAGACACAGTGCAAGTAACAATAATGAAGGCTCACAGCTGCAGGTCATCCGAGTCACTACGAGTCAGTGGTCAGCGAAGGAGGAAAGGAGCAAAATCTCACAATTGCATGACCGGGTACAAAGGAAGACCCCGCTTTCAAATGTACGAGTCAGTCTATTCCAATGCAATAGGCTTTGAGAGTCGTAGACATACAGAAGCAAATCATTCTGATGAACCAAGGGAGAGTTAATGTTGAATGGATGGCATTAAACAATCCTGAACGTACATCCAGCCACAGAGTCCGAGATACCGAATCTGTTATATAAATTGTACCAATGATTTAGCATTGCAGTGCGCAGGCGCCATCATGGCAATAGCCACCGCTGGGAGAGTTCAAACGTACCATAACAAAGAGCGTCGATACCAGGGTCCAAGGTTTGTTCTGTAGTTACAGTCTCACGTTAGAAACATTGCCATTTTGAAAAGTGTTATTCTCGAACCCAGATGTATTTTATCTACCCAGGTCCGAGGAATTGGTGTGAGTGAGGTTTGCATATCTTTTGAATAAAACCTGAGGTACAATACCTCGCTCGAAAATGTGAGGACTAAAAAATATTGAAGTCAGAAACGACGTTAAACACACCCAAGAGGTATTTACTGTAATCGTATATGATGGCAGTGATGACCACGACTACGACTCGTGCTCAGAAACATGGTATTTGTGTTTGAATAAGAATGGGCGCACGGCAAGTATAATTATTCAGCAGAAGATTGTCCAAGTTGGTTTGCAGAACATAATCCCGGGCCATCGTATGTGTAGTACGCGAGAGAAGCTGAGAGGGGGGGGTGGGGGGGTTCAACTGCTACTAAGGTCATGTCACTGTATTATAAGAGTTGGGCTGATGAGCGCTGAGATAAAGCGTTCGTACCATGGTATCTCTTGTCCTAGCACTGGTACTTGGCTTGATTGTGGCAGAAGAAATGATAGATCTAAGGGTCCGCCATAGCGTTTGGCTATCCTCTCCATGACAAATTACGTAGTGCATATCGCATTAGGTAAACGGAGGGTTTCCGTTCACATTGCGAAGCACGTTCGAGCTGGCATAATGCCATTTGAGAGCTGATCGCTGACTAGTGAACATCACGTAGGTGGGGACAATCATGGTTGGGTTTCTCTTATTGTTATCAAGTGGCAACGATCACAGAGCCAACACGCAACTGACAAATAGTGTCAGCAAACCAGGCGATCGGCCCAGTCCTTGCTGTAGAAGCCACTGATTTCCTTCTGCATCTGCCTCATAGCTTGCATGGAGCAGGACATATGAGCACTGGGTTACTTAGCTATTATTTCCTTTTAGCTTGAGGCTCGGTCCTCACCCAACGTCACGTCGGAAATCCACTCCTAGCGAAACTTGTCTTCGTGGGGATCGCATGCGAAATGCTTATACAGGCCCACACGTGGTGTCTCTGTGAGATGGCAAAACGATACCCTTCCAAGCGAGAGACAAGATGTTCGGCCTGAGGTTCTCTTTAGTTTGATTTCCGTCTGCGCTGTACGAGGGATGCCAAAAGGGTTGCACCGCCAGTTGCAAAAGAAGTCGACGAACAGAAGCCATGATGGTTATTGATAAAGTTGCACTCCAAGGCGTTGCCCGTCCTAGAACTTGAAGGCCTTAGCCTGCATTCTGAGTGGAGGCGCTGACATCGGTTCCAACGACGTCGTTCCCTGGCAGAGGAGTGAGTACTACACACGCGGCGATCCACCAACCTTTTACAAACTCCGCGACACAGCTTCTTTACTCCGATGAGTCCAATCATCTCCAGCCAAATATTTGGTACTAACCATATCCCCTGTGTTGCCGTTCCGTTCCAACTTGTCGTCACCGTCACTGCCCATCATATCAGGCACCATTATGTCCATTTGATCCCCTCCACGATACCCACAGGCACACGGGCGCTCCGTCAAGTCCGTAGTGGCGCGCACGTCGCCGCCCTGCCTCCCAGATTGCCTAGACGACATGCTTTCATTATCATGAAGCACAGCGCTAGGATGCGTGCATTCAAGCGCTGGACTCTCTGTTGCCCTCTTCAATTGATTCGGAACAGTATGGGGCAATGAATTCATCCTGAGTATTCGTCCAGAGTTCTACTATGTACGTTTATTCGTCTAGTCCTATGCTGATTCCGCATCTAGCGCCTTCCTACTGCTACAATTCTGAGCGGTGTCAAGCAGAAGAACGCCAACCAATAAGTGAGTTGCCGCCTGAAGCAGCCTGCCAACAACGGCGCTGTGAGACGAGGCGTTCCATCAGTCCAACGCGTTTAGAACACCAACTCCGAAGATCGCTGCCCGGTACCCTCCTCCGCTCGTCGTGATACCAAAGTTGGGCGTCTACGTACTTGAGCCATCCAGATATACGAAGGTAGCTATGCTGTTTGCGTCTGAATCGGTATATCATCCCCATCATACCCCAATCCCTCTCCTTCCCCGCCGTCCGTCAATACAATCGACGAACCCCTCATCCCATGGCCGGATAAAGTTGATAAGCCAAACCCTGTGTCAATCTCATGCACACTTCCGCAGTAAATACTGTGGGCATACATTTCCCGTATATTCAGGACGAATCGCGGGGTAAGCGTGGATATAGGAACGAATTCCAGAAGGAACAGAGGTACATTTTGTTTCGGACCCACTGCTGAAAGATTCCCAAAGCTCGATAAAGTGCTGAAGAGATTCCACATGAGGATGCTGCGACCGAACGTCCACGTTAGCCCAATATCTATATTACAGCGGTAGAGTGGACAAAGAGGACAAATGCGTACGCAAAAAAGTAACCCATGCCTTCCATGACCATCAGATTGATAAATGGACCGAGTCGCCACTGTTTCGTAGCTCTGTACATTTCAACGGAGCTGATCGTAAACTTGATGATGACTAGCGTGCACATTACGCCTGCATGCACTAGTTGAGAGAGGTTGATCGCATTGTACCAGCTGATGGATATGAGGTTCTCCGAGCATGATGAGAGATTCATGATCTGAGTGACAATGACTATGCGAGATCTAATTAGTGCGGCACATAGCTTATCGACGCCAGCTTCTACATACCCACAAAACTCTTTGGATTGCTATAAATAATGGTTGCAATAGTGGACGGAACGGTTTCCGCGAGATAGGAAGTGAGGAGTATACCAAGGATTGTCTTTGATCGATTGTACATCGCCCATATGCGCAGGATCATCACAACTGTAATTAGTATGATGCGTCACTGCTTTGTGGTCCGGGCGAACGATGTTCTGAGTACTCACGATCGGCAGTGCAAATGTACACAAAGATTGCCCATTGACCGATGATCCGGAGCACCCTACCTGGGAATTTCGGCATACATGCGAAACACTAGGATGGAATACTTACAACTGTTCATTGGGATAATGAGTGAACGAAATGCCAGACAACTTGAAAGTACAAATAATAATAGCGGGAACTCACAACTACAGGTCATTACACGAGTCAGTGGTCTGAAGAAGAGAAGGAGGCAAATCTCACATTTGCAGGACCGGGAAGAAAGGAGGTCCCCACTTTCAAATGTATGGGTCAGTTCGTTCCAACGCAACGTGAGAGTTTTTGACATACTGAAGGGACCGGTCCTGATGAAGCAAGGGAGAATTAGTATTGGGTAGTAGATGTCATAAAAATGATCCTGAACGTACATAAAGGCACAGAGTCCGAGATATCGAACCTGTTATGTATATTGTGGCAGTATGATACGGTGTCATCACGGCAACAGCCACCGGGGGGTCCAAACACACCATAACAAAGAGTGTGGACACCAGGGTCCAAGGTTTGTTCTGTAGTTAGTCTTACGTTAGAAATATTACCCTATTGAAAAATGTTATTCTCGAACCCAGATGTATTCCATCTGCCCAAGTTATCAGGTAGAGTGAGTTTGTGTGTAATTTTTTTAATAACAAATGAGGCCCAATACCTCACTCGAAAACGTAAGGACTGAAATGTTGAGGTCAGAACAAATATTGAGCATGTGGAAGACTCGGAAGGAATTACTGTAATCGTATCCAATGACAGTGATGACCACAACTGCGACTACTCCTTGAAGACATAGTGCATGTGTTCAAATAAGAATGGGCATACGGGTTGTATAATTATTCAGTTGAAGGATCTCCAAGTTGGATTGCAGTTCAGAATCCATTGCACGTTTGCACGTACTGGGAGAGAATAGAAAGAGGCTGAGGCCCGGGGGCGGGGGGGTCAACTACACATACTACTAAGTTCCTGCTCCATTATAAAAGTTGGGTTGATGAGCACAGAGTGTTCATATCACTGTATATATTACTTACCTGTACTGGCACTGGTACTTGGCTTGATTGTGGCTGGATCCGAGAGTAGGCCGCATCAGCAAAACCATCGCTCATGCCGTTATCGCTGAAGACACTTTTTTGTCCAATCATAGCTCTTGAATTCGATCCAGAAAGGGAATCAAGGGTCTTACAGACCGAGCTATACCTAAAACAAAAAATTGTTTCACACCCAAACTCATACTTATCTTTTCCGTGATATGATGTGTACGTATGGGACCAATTCAGGGTTACAATGTGGCTGCTCACCAGGTTGCCGAGTAACTGAATGCCCATTCTCCAACTGCTGCAGGTCCTGCCAGTGTCTGAATCTGCCTTACTTAGTAAGGTGCTTCACATTCCCCATTCCACCCTTCTGGATTAATCTCTTTATCGCAGTGCATTCATGATGGCTGCCATATCGCTGAGCGTAAGCTCAAGGTTTCCGCTCATATCGTGTGATACGCTCGAGCGGGCGTGACTCTGGCTCACCAATGCTGAGCATAATAAACATTATGCCATAGGTCACCGGGCATTATCATTGTTGGACTTCTGTAAGATAAAGTTATCAACCGACAATGGTCACAAAGCCAAGACTCGTGCTTAGCAGGCACATATACTCTCAGCGAACTGGACGACATTACATTATTTGGGGCTCAGCCAAGCCCTTCTCGTAGATGATACTGATTTCCTTCCAT
>JBBPRP010000334.1:0-16602 GCA_038093135.1 Leccinum longicurvipes
ATACGAGTCAAAGCTACCTAGGCGACACGATGCCGTCTCTATTCAGGTCTTCTCTATGCATTTCTTTTTTTCAATGTTTTGCAACTGATCAGTCTGGAAGGCTTGGCTTACCTCAATAAATGTCGAAGGGGTAGAGACCGACATCCCTACTGCCCAGCCGATTTGGTTTTTACCCCGGACCCTGACTCCGCTGCTTCTATGAATGGAAATCCAGAGACCTTTCACGCTCATTCATCAGCTGAGCGTACACCACTTTTATCGCACCTGGATAACGAAGATGCTACCTGCGAACCTGCAAATAATGTTTGTAGGAGGTCCGAAAAGCGTCGAGGTCGTTTATACACCTTTCTTTCAGCCCTGCTCATTTGCACGGCGTGGATTTTATTTTTGAGCACTGCATGGTTACGGTTGCGCTCAAGGGAAAAGAGGGGCATTTAGGGATCGAAGCATATGTGACTAGGTTACAATATTTATATAAAAAGTGTAAAAAGGTGTTCTCAGTCAACGACGGTATCAAGAGATAGATAGCGGACCATTGGCATTTATTGCCTCATCTTCGTCTAATACTCACTAGCCAGTGACCTTTGTTGTTCCCAACCTCCGTACAATCCGAGGATGCTGTAGTCGATGCGGCATCTTTGAAGAGATCGACCGATAATGGGGATAGTAGGTCTCGGCCAATGTCCGACCTAGGGGGCGGGTTGCATGGCGCTTGCACATCAGTCCTTCTTCCCTTTTTCCAGTCAACATGCGTGATTGGTAGGGTTGCGCGCCATTGTTCGACCATCTGCCGAGTCTCGACCGGATCCCTTGACCTGATATACGACTCAGATACTAGGCTTTCTTCATCGCCTTGTTCAGATGTGCCTAACAGAACACATGGATCTGCATGAGCAGAGGGAGAAATTTCTGTAAAACAAAATGAGCCCTGCGGTGTAAAGATCTGAGAAAAAAGAATCACCATCACTCTGCGCTGCCCAGCTTGATAACGATTCTTGAACGGTGTCCGCACCGCAGGTTTCGGATGGTGGTATGTCGAACTGGCCCATCAGGTACCCGACAGGCTCTGGAAGCTGTATTGAAAAATGACTTGACGACGCTATTTTTGAGAGCAATGACTTCTACTCACGTTTGGGGGATAGTAGCCATCGTCAACGTCAAGCGCAGAGGCTAGCCAATATAAGATGGCATGCATGACCGTGGGCTGCCTTGCTCGCGTATCGAATGGTGGGGAAATATATGCTTTCGTCCATCCTGGTGATTATCTTAGTAAAGAGCGACGACACACGTGTGCAGATTACCATCAGAAAAGACTCCAAAGGACCATTGTTGATAAGAAGTGACGATGAAATAGAAGCATTGTTTGCGGACACACGAATCCCAAAGCTAAAACGAATGAGCTTCGTCTACGATCAAGGTGATCTATGAACCTTGCACCAAAGGCGCTCTTTCCCCCGTAAGCGGCTGTTACCGGCAGGAAGCTAGGGTAATCAGTCTTTTGCACCTGTAAGTTATGTGCTGGTCACGACTTACGGATTGCAATTCGGTAAACTGCCACATATCTTCGTTTGAGAGTACCCATGGGGGCTGACATGCAACGAGCACAGAGTTCGAAGCGATCTCTACGGTAGAGGGGCAATCTGTGCGGGTAAAGTAGAACTCCTTGAAAATGTTGTCGTCGTAATGTGGTTGTGTCTCTGATAAGAAGCCCCAGTCCTTGCTTTGAGGGTACAGAATATGTAGTAGACGCTGTGTAGTCCTCAGGGGAAAGTGGTCAACCCAAGCCCACAGTCTGCATCGACAATTGAGCGAAAGTCTGACGAGTATGAAATCGAGAAAGATACCGATTGAACTCCGTCACTGGCGCAGGTAAGGTCGAACTTATTCTGAATTTCCGAGCTGAGGGCACGGTCAAAACGTCGCCGGTTCGCTCATCCTGGTCTCTCAAGTTTATGCCTAGAGATGTATCTGGTACATTTGCCGTGATCCCTGAAGCAAATTAAGGCCAGTCAGTGACCACCATTGCATGCAGAGTGCAATATATCGAGGCTGACAATTATTGACGAGGTTGTCAAAGTTATCATTTAAACATTGGATTGAAGTGAGGTGTCTTTCTTTCCTAAACCGAGTAGAAAGCGTGTTGCGATGACTTTTGTGCCCAGAAGGCGGGAAGACTAAGTCTTGACCCCCGTACTTCAATTCGGGTAAAACCGCATCTTGCATGTAACCGCGAAGGTCATCAATAGCCCGTGACCAAACCATACCGACTTTGCTTGTGATATTTTGATGAAGGGAAGAGAACGTAGAAAGAAAATGGAACGGATATTGGAAACCCACATAATACAGGCTCTTAGATCTTAAGTATTGCTGGTGAGGACCTTGACAACAGCGGATTACAACGCCTCCTTATTGTTGAACGACTCGGACGAAGAAGTTGGTACTTCGTAATACAATAACAGCGGCACCGCCACCCCGTGCTAATTTCGTCATCGGTAATTTCCGCAACTCCGGCAACCCCCGATAGTCTCTGCTCCTCCAGCAAGCCTGGTGGTGCCCTGCCATCGCGTCAAGACCCCTCAAGAGGTACGTTCTGCGTTTCGTTATACATCCCACCATCGATTACATCTATAAGAACCATTGTTACTCTGAGAAACGTTTCAGATCCCAGAGAACGAGGGTGGATGTTATTGCTTTCTCTCGGATGCCTCTGTCACTCTGACTGACATTTCCATTTTCTAGCATCAAGATGGGTGCATACAAGTATATCAGCGAGCTGTATAAGAAAAAGCAGTCTGATGTGCTGCGATTCCTCCTTCGTGTTCGGTGGGTTCAACAGTCATGCGCCCGTCCGGCCACGTTCTGACTCGTTACAGATGCTGGGAGTACCGTCAGTTGAAGGTCATCCACCGGGCCTCTCGTCCATCTCGTCCAGACAAAGCGCGCCGTTTGGGCTACAAAGCCAAGCAAGGCTATGTTATCTACCGTGTGCGCGTCCGTCGGGGTAACCGCAAAAAGCCTGTGCCGAAGGGTATGTGTCAATGTTCTCTACATGCTTGTGGTTGCCGATGTTCCCACCAGGTGCTACCTACGGTAAACCTGTTCGTCAGGGTGTCAACCATCTCAAATTCCAACGGAGTTTGAGGAGTGTTGCAGAGGAGCGTGTCGGTCGCCGTTGTGGCAACTTGCGCGTGTTGAATTCCTACTGGGTCAATCAAGATGGTGTCTACAAATACTTCGAGGTCATTCTCGTAGATCCCAGCCACAAAGCGGTAAGGTTCCGTGTCATTCTTTCCACCGCTATGCTGAGTGTGGGGTTCAGATCCGCCGGGACGCACGTATCAACTGGATCACGAAGCCGGTGCACAAACGCCGCGATGCTCGTGGACTCACCAGCGCCGGAAAACAGGTTCGATTCAGACATTTTATTCGGAGAAACACTTATTCATGCGCTTCATCATGCAGAACCGCGGACTGGGCAAGGGTCATCGCCACAACCACACGCCGGCCCGTTCAACCTGGAAAAAGCACAACACTCTCAGCCTTCGTCGCTACCGCTGATTCCACACACCGAACTCCCGTCCTATGCATTGTACTTACGTCTTGTATGGCTGTATGTCCTTACAATATTGATGAAATGAAAACCATGCGTCGCACTTGGAGTATATACTAGGCATGGTCCGCAGCTTCAACCGTGTGAGCACCACGTGCCCATGTGGAGCCGGAAGCGCCGCCGGGTTGCCTCATGTTTTTCGCGTGTGTATCGATCACTTTAAAACTACTTGGCTGCGGTGTCGGATCTATACCTGGTCGGGCCTCAAGAAGCGAGAGAACAATCTTTGAATCCTCCACGAAATGGGATACCCCCGAGTGAAAGGGTCGTCATCACTGTGCTCGCTATTACATCTGGCGCATGCAGGTCTCATGCATCTGCTCTTTCTCCATCCATTCAAGGTTGATGGGTCACACATCAGTCCCTCGAAACGTGCCTCGAATACGACATTCTGGCTCATTCAAGACACTTACGAGGGGCAAAATTTTTTCGAGTATGTCGATATTTATACTTCCCAACTGGGACGTCCTAGCTGATAGAGTTGTCTTCCCAAGCACCTTTAACTTTTACACCGGTGCGGATCCTACCAAGTTCGCGCCCAGCCCTCTTCCCGAATTCGCCTGTACTGATGTGTGATCGTTACAGCGGACTCGTGACGTGAGTCCGACTTTGAACGTCCATTAGTTGATGTTTAACGAAGCTTCTACTAGCTTTGTCAATCAGTCGGCCGCATTCGCCGATGGCCTAGCATATGTGACATCCGACAACAAAGTTATCATGAAAGGCGATAATACTACTTGGCTTGCCGAGGGCGTCAATCGCAATAGGTAACTGTCCTCGACAACTTGCAGAAATATGCTTGACGAACCATTCTTAGCGTGCGTATATCAAGTCAAGCTGCGTACAACACCGGACTTTTCGTACTGGACCTCGATATGGCGCCCTGGGGATGTGGTTCGTGGTTTTCCGGTTTAAGCATACCTTCTCCGACATGTCTTATAGGTGTATGGCCTGCGTTTTGGTACTTGAACGTGCATTCTTGGTAGGCTCTTCTGACATCTTACTTCCATTAGGACCTTGGGAGACGGAACTTGGCCATATGTGCGTATGCTGATCGTTTCAAGAGTCACTTTTGATTCCTCTGAAGAATGGCGAAATAGATATCATCGAGGGTGTGCACGACAACGAGCACAACCAAGTCACATGGCATACTGCACCAGGTATGTCCAGCGAGAGCAACCTCTAGGTCTATGCTAAGCTCGATGAAGGGTGCAATCAGACAACGACAACTAATTTCACGGGCACGATCGTGGTATGTGGTCGCAGTGATACTGGTCGGCGGATGTGCTGACATTGCCCAGCAAACCAACGGCGTAGACAACTTGCAATGTAACGCATTGATCAATAACAACGCGGGCTGCGGGATCACAGAATGGAGTAGGGCGTCCTATGGGCCATACTTTGATTCGCAGGGTGGTGGCGTGTTTGCGATGAAGTGGGATGCAAACGGGATTGCAGTTTGTCAGCCCACGACAGTTTGTTTCATCGACGTGTCTGACTTTGGCTTAGGGTCGTTTTATCGTGCTGCTATTCCCCAGGACATCAGCCAGGGTTTACCAGACCCATCAAACTGGGGCGAACCTGTTGCGCAGCTCGCTCCGACGAACTGCAACATTCCGCAATTCTTCTCCAACCATTCAATTATCTTCGGTATGTTCTCTAGTCTTGTTCGAAACTTTCAAGCTCACTTCAGCTTTAGATATCACGTTCTGCGGTGAGCTCCCTTTGGATTTCGGAAGGTGTTCAGTAGCTAATGTGTCAAAACAAGGTGACTGGGCAGGTAATTCTTATAGTACATCCGGATGCCCCGGAACGTGCACCGAGATATTGACCGATCCATCAAATTTTGTCGTAAGTGCTATACATTCATTTGCAACCTTTGCCTTGACCAATTGCTATTTGCAGAATGCGTCGTGGATTATCAATTCCCTCAAAGTTTATAAGGCGGCAACTCTGAGCGGCAGTTCTTCCAACTCGGCGTCTCGATACTTCTTTGACCTGTCGTTAATTTTGCATATTGCAGTGGCTACAGCTGCCATGCAGACCCTACTATATTTACTATAGCTATCTGCGAGCGACTATGATTAGGCGGACATGGATATCTATTATTTTATGACGATGACACTGGATGGCGTTAGTTTTCATACCCCATTCTAGTTCTGCTCAGTAGATCGGAGACAACGCTGCGTCACCACTTCACCTCTAGCGAGTTGTCTATAGCACCTTGAATATCAACCTCGGCAAAACCGGTTCTCAAGGGAGTGATGCTAGCATGACCCAATGCGAAGGCCCAGCCATCAGTTCCTATAGGTACGACCGACAGATCCGGTTTGATAAGATCCTGGAGGTCAGGAGCGAACTTGAATGCGAGGTGGAGATGTGGCTGAGCCGCTGTGTCTGCGGGTATAATTTCACTGAGAGAATCATGCTCATGAATCTCCTCCGGAACGTGCTTGAAAAGGCGACCGTAGGAGCTACGCCACATGGGTGTCCAGTATACTTGCAAGCCTTCGGGGTCCACGAGTTTATGGATCATGGGAAGGTTTACGTTGTACAAGTCTACTTGGCCATCGCGAATTCCATCCGGAACCTTTGCCCAATTAGACCACAAATATTCCACGATGCGAACGGACAGGTTATGGGCAGGTTGATGCAATTCGGTGGGAGTAGGATGGATCACGTTGCCGTACGAAACCGCAATAGCACGTGTGCGAGAAAGCGCAGCGGACATTGCTCCACCGATAGTACCTGACGAGAGGGAAAACGCGGCTGCCAAAACAGATGAGACCGAGCCCGGTTGACTGGGTGGGAGTAGCTAGCCTGATGTATTTCTACCAAAGTTTGGTCCAGAAATCTGGACAAAGATGGATCATCAGTCAAAAAAGACGATGGACGTGGCGGAAGTGCACGTACGACGAGATCGATTTCTCCGGGGTATAGATTGTGAAGAGCAACGTTTGTGCAGGTCGCGGGGGTCTTGAGGGCATTACGCGATGTGAGATCGATGGTGACAAGATGATTTGACAAGCGAACGTACGCCATCGAGCAGAATCCACTCTGCGATCTCGTGCTCCTTGAGCTGTCTGGGGGTATCTGATGTTTCACCCTTTAGGCCATCTGGGGAGAGATGAGTGGGATGGATGAAAGAGAGGTAATGAGAGGCCGACCTGGCCCTCTTGGGTAGAAGTATTTGCCATGAGTGACTTGGGTGATATGATAAGACTGTCCTGGATGTCCGATGTTGATGCGAGCTGGAGATGAAGGGAAGCACATGGCACTGACCGATCCAAGACTTCTGGGAACTTGGTATGACAACCTTTACGTTCCATTCTGAAGCAAGAAGATCGTTGTGACATAAGAGACTATCGTGAAGATGCTGCTCACTGAGACGGTTGGTGAGGTGGAGATAAAACCCGAGCAAGTACGGAGACTCTGGGCCAGGCGGACCATCGTCGTTCTGATAGAGGGGGGGATGAGCGAGCCGACGGGGACACGGAAGAGAAGGACACTGACGACGAGCAGCACTCTGGGACTGCCGAGGGCCATGCTAGAAGCAGATGGGAATGGGACCCTTAATTTACTTGTACATAATAAAAATTTAAAATAATGAAAATAATGAAAAAAAGTCGGTCGTACAACCTCGTCGTGGTCGCCGTCGAGCAAGTCAAGTCAAACACGCCACTCGATGATCTGCCCGTAAATCGCATTTATTGTATTATTTTGTCATGTCCACCCCGACGCCCAGTTCCCCGCCTCACTCCCTCCCCGCCATCCCGACGCTCCCCCCCATTCAGATGCCCGACGACGACTACATATCCATCCGCTCACATCGCTCCCTGCTCCCCATCGATTCCGCCTCCTCCTCCTCCTCCTCCCCAATCTCAACCAGCCCAGCTCCACTTCCTCATCACCTCCCGCAACAAAGCCTTCGCAAGTCCGTCTCCGTCGATTCATTCATCGCATTCGAACGAGACAATTCCGTTACCCCCGCCGGTTCGCGGCCTCGACCCATCGCCCACACCACAGTCGATTCGTCTGGCCCTCGCAATATATTCCACTCTGCACGTCGTCATGACGCGGAGACCGCCCCACTGCACGTTCGGACCCGTGGCATGAGCATGACCGCCAGGAGCGACGGTCACAATTCTGCCGTGGAACAAAACTTCGATTCCGACTCTTGGCAGCCGTTGAAAAAAGTGGGCGATAAATCTAGGAGGGGCTCGCTCAAAGGCAAGGAGCAGGCACGGCAACAGTCCCGTCGTCCCGGTGACCTCAAGCTCCCTGCTCGTAACCAATTCCCACCTGTCACAACGAGGAACTTGCCAGACCAACTTCCCCAGTTCGTCCTACGCGACGACATGCGCCGATTGCATTCTACCACGTCCCTCCAGTCGTTCCCTCGACATTCGTCCCTCGCAGACGCCATTTCTGGCCGCGTCAGGAGCGGCAGCCTTGGGTTGCAGGCCAACTCCACAGGTAGAGGCTTCCTGGCCGATACGGGCCAGCCAATGGTGAGGTGCCAACTAATTTCGATCACCAGGCAAAACTGAGGCCATGCAGTCCTTCCCCAAGGAGATCTCTATTGCTGTCGTAGGCACGCCTGGCTGTGGAAAGTCTACTTTCGTTTCTGAAGATGCACGTGCTTATGGTGTCGAGGACTTGACTGCACTCTTCGCCATGTCAGGAAGTTCAATATCCACACCCTTCCGCTGTAAGCAGCAAATCAGTTCGCTCGCTAGTTTATCCCTCATATCTTGTAGACACTAGACGACTCGACTGGGTAAAGCAGCGAGAGCCACCAAACGTCTCGATCGTGATTCACGAATTGGACATAACCAGGCTGACCTCGCCCCCTCGAGTGGACGGTGTATTTGTATGTTATGACAGTGGCGATGCTTCGTCATTCGTTCCTGTCCCCAACTTTCTCCGTGCGTCAAATGCCATGCTTTTGTTTTCGGCTCACTTAGTGCACTTCCTCTCAGGGTTGATACGCCCCATGAAATACTCAATAATTGTTGTCGCTCTCAAGTCGGATCGCCCAGTAGCTGTTGATCCTCTGACTTCATTGAACTTATTTCAACAGCATGATGTGGGCCTAGTACAAGTAAACCATGTTGGAGATGTAGGGAAGATGAGAAAAGCGTTCAAGTTTCTATTGATGTCTATTCTTAGGTTACCAAGTGAGTGATTGAGCGTCACGCCCAAGTATTTGTCTTGACCGTGTTGGGCCCACAGGCGCTGACCTTCGAAATCCTGCGTCACCAGAAATGTTGGTCTCTCCGTTCCCTTTCGATAGTCGGGGGTCAATCTCGGCAACACCCACTGCATCTTCTTCTGTTGCTTCCATCCGGACTACCTCGCAAGCAAGTTCTTTTCGACTGTCACCAACGTCTACTCTCCCGTCATCGCCTCCTCCTTTGGCAACGTCCCCGACTCGTGCCCGTTCAACTTCGGACTTGTTTTCCGAGCGTGAGAAAGCGAGATCTCGCACCTCGAACGAGCGTACATTATCAAATGCACGGAGCGTCACTAGCCTTGTACCGAGCAACGACCTACAGTCACCTTCCGCATCATCCTCGCATGCCGTGAAAGGTGACACACTGAATGGACTCGAGGATGATGATCGCCATGTGGCAAAAGAGAAAGAACCGTAAGTATCTTTTTTATTGTACAACCTCTCCTTCGACTGAGATTCTTGTTGAAAAGTCGATCGATTCAATATGCCACTTTGGACGAGCTTCTCGATAAGCTTCTCTTTCTTGCAGTCAGCGGGGACGGTCAGCTACCATATACGAGAAATTCACATTTCTTCTGACACCCGTTGTCCAGACCCAACTTTCATTGCACACTTCTTGCTTACTTATCGGAGATTTGCGAGTCCCCGAAGGGTCTTGTTGGCTATGCAAAAACGCATGCGACAGCTTGATAATTCATTAGGCGATCCCATGTTTGCCAGTTATGCTCAAATGAGGTGAGTAGGTAAGTAACTCCGTGCAAGCACCTCTCACTCCCTTGCAGGATCTGCCATCTACTTGAGACTTGGATGCATACTTACTCACAGGACTTTGTTGCCCCGGGTGCGGAAGGTGCTCTGAGGGCTTTAGTAAATTCCATTGTCGGGAAAAGTTACCTTTTGCATTACGGATCCGACTTTCTTCCCTTCCTGGAGCATCTCCCAGATATCTTTGACTCCGATTCAGCCTGGGCATACAAGGACGACCACCAGGTCAACGATGCCGATGATCGTTACAGCATATCGGATGGCGAAGATGAATCCCTTGCAGTGAATACAGATTCGGCGTCGTCTAACTTATCCTCTGTGGCACCTTCGCATGAAAACTCGACTGGCTCGAGTTCAAGAGAGCGTAAACAGAGTTTGCCTTTGGGTGCAAAGGCACTAACCATGCCCATCACTTCACCACACCCATCTGAAGCTCCTGAAATATCACCAAAGCAGCTCCTCAAAGAATTATCTCGCCAGTCATTAGAGCTGCAGAACTACGACTGTTCAGAGATCGCTGAAGAGATTACTCGTGTTGAAGCAAAGTTGTTTATGGAAATAGAGGTATGTGGACGTGTAACCTGTGGATTGGACCTTCACCACATTGATCTTGTAGCCGAGGCATTGGCTCCGGTATACGTTCATTCCTGGTCGTAAAGAACCCGAATCCGACTCCATTTCGCGGTTTAACGCCATTTCGAACCATCTTGCGGATTGGTGCGTGTTAGATGTGTATCTCGGCCACGTCTAACAATCCCATAGGGTCGTTTCTTTGATCCTGTGTCACGATAAACCCAAGAATCGAGCCAAGCAGATCGAGAAATTCGTCGATATCGCACACAAGCTTCGCGCTTTAAATAATTATTCCGCCCTCCGCGCCTTCGTCGCCGGAATAAACAACTCGACTTTTCAAGGCGACGATACGATGGAGATATTCAAAACTAAAACACCAGATCACTACAAAAATCTCCTGTCCTGGGATGTTCTACTCCAACACAGGGGTGCTCACCAAGCCTATCGGATGGCACTGAAAAACACCAAAGGAGCCTGCATCCCCGCATTGTGCGTGACTTGATCAATGAATGTCAGCGGCTAAAACATATATCTATCAGGGAAGTACACATGTCGGATCTTATTCGTGCTCATGAAGGCAACCCGGACTTCAGCGCAACTGAGGCTAATAAAATTCACTGGGGAAAGTTCAACATGTTTGGGAGATTCATCCAGAGTACCACACATTGCCAGTTACAGTGTCAAACGACGTCCGATTACAATTTCACTGAGCGGCTCAAGGTTGGGAATCTAGTGTTTAGCGAGTATGTGATGCCAGAGGAGGTTAGAATATTTTGTTTTGCCTCGGAGTTCCCGAACTGAAAACCCTCAGATGCAAATTTCCAGAATGGCACCAATATCAGATTCGGACGTCATTGACGAGCCATTCAGACCAAGCCTGCCTCGGTCTTTCTCACGAGAAGACAGTCACTTTACACAAGGGAGAGACACCGCTCTCATTCGCAGACTATTCCAATGGTGATGGGTCCTCACTTGTACTCGGAAATTTACTGTTGTATCGCCAGCTTTCCTCTTTTGGTTCTTTATTATGTTGTCTAACGTCAATCATCGGATACCCTGTTGCATACGTACTACCACCACTGACTGAGATGTTTTACCTGACGTACTGTATGATATTCTGTAGCCTCAGAATAGGCGCTTCGCGATTAGATGCAGGGTGACCCGTTTGGGAGAGGTAGGATCATTGTTGTCTACTGTTACGTAAGACAGTGGTGTTCCCGGCCAATCAAAGTTCATGAACCTTTAGGCCAGGTACTCGGCAAAAACGTTCTGTGGCAACCCGTCGATTCGTTGTTCATGCAAGCAACAACAATACACCGCCTAGACCTTGGCAAGTTGCCACGAAGAATTCCGAGTCGCGTCCTACCGCTGCCACCCATTTCCAGAACAATGACAGAGTTGCACAATAAGACCATCCCAATTAGTGTTGGCCCAGGCCCAGGCTGGTTACCAGTGTCTGTATAAAGGCTGCAGCTTTTCCGATGTAGTCATCTATATCCTTCCCGCCTCATTTAATTTCCTCAGGCCCTGCGGTGCTGGTCTACTCGCAGTCGAACGTTTTGAATATTGAAACTTTGGAGCAGGACTCTCGTTTATTTACTTCTTACTATCATAAGATATTATCACCACCATGCTCGCCGACATCTCGAGAGCCTCGACTTTATACCTCACGCCCATTTTGATGTTAACGTCTTTGTTCCTCATACTTTTTGCCTACCTCTCTCCAGTGGTTATGCTACATAGCCAGGTGTCGCTGTTAACGGTCACACCGTCATCGGTGCTCACGCAGCCTGGGTCAAACCAAGTTGTTGATGGCCCCAGTATGCTTCTAGGGATACTAGGCGAGTCTTCAACGCCAATGTGGATCATTTGCAACTTACATAGCCGTAGGATCCTGTGCCAAGTCGGATAATTCGGCAAGTCTAACTTGCACGTCGTCGTCAATTACACCTGTTTACAGTGTGTATATTTTCCCCCGCTTGCTATCGTATGAATGCCTCTGACGCTCATCTAACAGATACCTCAGTGTTTACCTCAAACACCCCTAGTGCTGATTTGGCAGCTCCTCCCACTGTTGCGCCGGTGTTCCTCACGATATCACTGGCCTCCACCATTGTTTTCTTTATCATGTTTACCGGGATCTCTTTTCGCCATCTGATGGGCAAGGCTGGTAATATTTGGGAAAAACCAATGGTGCAGCAGGCTTCCGCTTGGATTGGTATTGCTTCTTTTGTCGTCGGTGCGTGCAATATTTATTTGAAACCCAATGAGGCTTTGTGCTGACAACTGCATTCTCCAGGCTTGGCATCTTTCCTTATCATTCGCATGTACTTTGGGAAAGCGGCGGATGATTTTAACCTGAGCATCCGTGGCCAAGGAACGAACGGACCACAACTCATTGCAAACACGAGCAATGCTTTCACGAGTAAGTCGTCGCTCAATTCCTTGGATCACGTCTGGATGCTGATCATCTTGTCAGTGATTTGGGTTGGTTATGCATTCTTTGCTGTGCCAGTGGTGGTTTCCTTGGCAAAGCTACATGTCCTCGCAACAAAATGAACAGAAAATCTGCAAGCATAGAAAGCATAGAATCATTACTACAATCTGGACACTCAGCTTACTAGCACAACTATCTATGTACCTGGTTTCATTTCACAAACCTTCTCGCGCGAGAACAAAATTCTAAATTTATAATGTTTGCATCTCCGCCTTAATTCCTGTTTGAACCGTTGATCGCGTTTGGGAAGGCTGTTGCTTTTTTTTTACCGGAAGCACTTTACTGATGGATGTGAGTTTCAATCCTGTTCTCCTCCTTGTTATGATGAGCGTTGTAATCAACCACCACTGGCACCTCTTAGTCGACTTGATGCAGAGCTGCAACCTTGTTGCCTCTGCATCACTGACATTACCGGCTCTCTGACACTCGTTCTTCGATCTTGATTCTTATTTTTTTTTTTTTCATTCGCATGCTCACACCTCTTATTTTCAGAACTTATAATGTGACCCGGAACCCTGTCGATAAATTTCCGTACATGGCGGACTGTTAGTCCCCGTGATACAAAAACCATCCGGTGCATGGCCGCGTATCGGAGTCATGATTCCCCTCTTATACCTGTATCTCGTCCGTGTGTACTTCGTTCCCAGCACATCGTTTATATATTCCTGTGCAACATCATGTGGTGCACTATCGTTACTTATCGTAACACCACCTAACCATGCCATCGTGGTCCGACCTTGCTGCCGACAAGAAACGCCGTCAGCACGAAGTGGTTCCTTCAGCGTGGCTGGTCGCTCCTCCCCCCGAAACGACACTCAATGTGACGCGTTTTCCTGAGACGTGTGGTCTATTGACGCCGCGAGAACTGGTAATCACGAACGAGGACATCGACAATCTACTCAAGAAGCTTGCGAGCGGAGAATGGACCGCCGTCGAAGTCACGACCGCATTTTATAAACGGGCCATCGTCGCCCAACAGCTGGTAAATGTTCATGCCGTTGTCGTCGTTACCGTAGTTGACAAAAGGCAGGTGAATTGTTTGACCGAGATATTCGTGGAGCGTGCCCTCGCTCGTGCCACCGAGTTGGACGATGCGTTGAGGAAGACCGGAAAGGTCGTCGGCCCACTTCACGGGCTTCCTATATCCTTGAAAGACCAGGTATGCATCAAGGGCCTGGAGACGACAGTAGGCTACGTATCCTGGATTGGAAAATACGCAGATCGTAATGCGGTACTTGTCAACATCCTAGAAGAATGTGGGGCCGTTCCGTTCGTCAAGACAAACGTGCCGCAGACATTGATGGTACGCCTGGATTCGTCTTCCCGCAGCCAGAATTATCACGATTGTTCTGATGTTTAGTGGCCCGAGACCTTCAACAACATCTTCGGCAGGACAACCAATCCGTATAACCGTTCACTGACTTGTGGGGGTTCCTCCGGGGGAGAAGGTGCCTTGATTGCATTGAGAGGAAGCCCTTTGGGTGTCGGCTCTGACATTGGAGGGTGAGTACTTCCCGAGAGTCAATGGATCAAGGGCCGATCCCCTCCTCAGCTCTGTGCGGATTCCTTCCGCTCTGTGTGGTCTGTATGGCCTAAGGCCCTCTTATGGTCGGGTGCCCTACGGCGGTGCCGCGAACACTATGGAGGGACAAGATTCCGTATTATCCGTTCTTGGACCCATGGCCAACAGTGTCTCTGGACTCAAGGTGTTCATGGAAGCGGTCATCAAGGCGAAACCCTGGCTCAAGGATCCACTGGTCGTACGCAAGAAATGGGACGAAGACGAGTACTTGCTCAAGGACCGCGACGATGGCCGAAAGCTATGTTTTGCAATCATGTGGGACGATGGTGTTTGCGTCCCGCATCCCCCTATCACGAGAGCGCTCAAATGCGTTGAAGCAGCGCTCACGCGGGCTGGTCATAGTGGTATGCTTTAGTCCACGCATCTCTCTCACTTCTTTTTTTCTGAGATTCATTCTTTGCAGTGATTATGTGGCGCCCACTCGAGCATGCAAAGATAGGCGAGCTGACGGTACGTGTGGTCATCGGTCCAAGAAAAAAAAGTGATTGTCTTTTTCTTCTTCAAAGTGGGCCATATGGAACTCGGGTTGCTCTGAAGATTTCATGATTACAGCCTCGGAGACCGGGGAACCAGTCATCTCCACCATGTTGCCACAAGGTAACGACCCGACGATCGCCCCACTCCGTTCCAGGACTGGCGGTTCCACTGCCTACCAGCTCTGGCAAGTTCAGAGGGCCAGACGTGATCTCCGCACCAGGTACTTGGAGTACTGGAACGACACCTCGGCGAATACGGGAACAGGACGGCCGGTAGACGCCATCATTTGCCCTGCGGCTCCTTTCGTAGCACCCCCTCACGGGCGGTTCAGGTCGGTCGTTTTGTTTAGTATTTGTCTTCCGTATGCGCTCACCGACACACGACCGTCAGCAACGCCCATTATACTACGGTGTGGAACGCACTCGACTATACTGCATCCATCTTCCCCGTCACCACCGTCGATCCGGTCCTCGACGTCAAGCAGCATCGCGAGAACTTTATCGGCGTTGACGACCGAAAGGTTTACGAGATGTGTATGTTTCTGTTCCTTTGGTTTGCCACTTCTCGCTGAGACCCTTTATTAGACGAGCCAGAGGTGTTTAAAGACGCTCCCGTCTCTTTGCAACTCGTCGGGCGTACGTTGGAGGAGGAAGCCGTCATTGCGATGACCGAGATCGTTGACGCTGCACTCAAGGTTACCAGTGGGCAGTCGTAGCTTGCCTATGGCCTGTTAAATCATGTTTAAATTGTGTACGATAGATAGTATAAACAAGGAATGTCATCCTAGCTTAGTGGTGAAGGTCTCAGGAGTCTGAATACTAAGGAATGCGATCCTTTTGTTTTCTGCGTGGTTTGTGGATGGCCTGGTGAAGATCAACTACGCGACTGGCTTGCACCAGCCTGAAGCTTCAAAGGATTCTGCTCGAACTGAGTGAATATTTCGAAGATGTCGCTTCTGTATTCTTCCGTCCAGTCATGTACCTCTTCAGGAAGGCCGACAAGACCTGGAGTTTGCTCGGATGAGTCTTATTCTCGAGTGTGTTTTAACCAGTCTACAAGACGATTGAAGAGCACCTGTCACTCGTCCAGTGCACATAGTTGATTCTGTTTCCGTTCGGTAGAATTTGTGGAGTCAGTCCGAGATTCAGGGTTACTGTTACGAGATTTGTTGGCATCACCCAGTGCAGGGAACTTTCCATGAAAAAGTATTGAGAGGTCGAGACTTGTGTCGTCAATATCAATCACAACACTGAATACTGATACTTGATGTAAACTGTAATGCTACCACGCACCCTCAAGTTGAATCAATACAACGTTACCATGGTACAATAATATTTACCTTCCGGGGGTTCTATCAGAGGTACTTAGTCGAGTCTCGACAAAGACCTTTCTAACTTTGCAAGCTTGGGATTGGCGAGTTGGACTGATACCGGCGCCAATACTACTTCGGTCTTGTTTGGATGAATTTTTCTTCACAACTCCAATGTATGGTCCATCATGATCAGTTCCAGTTGCTTTGAGCACATCCAGTGATAAACTGAGCACCCAAACTGAAGGCTCAACCATAATCAAGTATAGACTCGGAGACTCGGACTGCCAACGAACGACTAGCTCCAAGTCTTTGGGTTGCCCCGCCAGGCATGTTCTTGTACAGCCTGTACTGGATTATGACACGTACACCTCGGATACCCAACCCCTAAAGTCATATGATTAGTTAGTATTAACTTTATGTTATTTCTTACGGTTGCAGCTGTAGCGCGAAAAGGTTTTGAGGTACATACTACCTCGGAGCCATCCTCGGAGCCATCCGGTGCGCGGCGTTCCCAGCCTTTCATTTATAAGTACATTCCGGTGCAGCATCA